>JAADYS010001348.1:0-44052 GCA_012931995.1 Fusarium albosuccineum
ATAGTAATTTAATTAAAGAAATAGTTATATATAAGATTAGTTAATTAATTATCTATGCTATTTCTGAGGAGTATAATAAGTCTACTATCGCTTAGAATGTGTGCTATTTCTGGACCTAACTCCAAGCTCACCTGTACTCCGCAAAGCAAGTCGCGCAAGGCTCGCCTCTTCTTTGCCCCTTTCAATCACTGTTTCTCTTTTGTTTGGTATTTCTCGTCATCTTTTCTCTTATCAAATGAAGCTTTGTTTAATTTTTTCTAGTCGATGATATATGTGCTGCGCATTGGGCGCAGAGCGTTTTGTTTTCCCTCGCGTCCCTCTTGAAGCACACTGTGCATTTCTTGCCTTCCTTTGCCTCATCATATTTAGCCCTTTTATGGGGGTTGTTGATTTCCTGGTTTCTGCCTAAACATTCAGCACACAACTTGTATCCCTCTGCTGGATTGGCCTTGTTGCATTTGGGACACTTCCCGTCATTTTTGGTTTTCTGATACTTCTGCCGAGCATATTCTCTGGCCTTAGCCTTGCACGCACCGCACTTGAATTCGCCAACAGGAATTTTCTTGTGACACCCCTTGCATTCATGCATTGTCGGGTCATCAACAACTGGTTTGCCTGTCGGCAAGGGTGTCCTGCCCGTTTTCTTGGGGGCGGCCTCGTCAGCTGTTATGGTAGCTGGCAGCTGTGTTGGCTTGTCCATCATCTCAAGTGCCTTCTGGGCTATTTCGATAGCGCTATATGTGCTTCGAGGCCCATTCGACTTTGGGCGCGGCCCGCCAACTGTATTACCCTTGTCACCCTGGGCGCTAGATGAAACATTTTCAGGGCTTGAGGGGTTCATGATCAGTTCTGATTCCCGAGAAGAGACTGAAATGTGTAGACTTCGGCTACTGGGTGGATTGACTTTCACCACTACTGGCTTGTATAGCTCCCCACGAAAGGGTATCCTATTTATAGAAATAACTCAGCCTCTCATCAGGGTCTCTGAGTTGCTATTTAGGCTCTGATTCCCTCGTCAGATATGCCTACCTCGTTATTGACTGACTTACTTACATTAGCTCTATTTCCTCGTTACTAGTGTCGAAACACGCGGTTACTATTCAACGGCTGCCTTTGATCGTCCTTGGGAGACCAGATGGGACTCGAAGCCCTCTATCCCATGCATATCCCTCGAAGTACACCAGCCTCCCCAAATCGAGACTGCGACGATATGTGTGATTCGCTGGCATGCGTCCAGATTCGCTTCGGACGACCTAACCCGAATGTCAAGCCATCACCGCTGCTGGTGGAGATTTTTCACTGTCACTTCAGCCTACTTCTCATTTGCAATTATTAATGTCTACGTACATAATTACTCACTGATATAGCCGCTGGTGCATCCCAGGTGAGTGGGCAAAGATACACGATGTCACTGTCGGAGGAATGCAACATTCGTGAAACAGTTTCAAGCCTTAATGGGCCTATTTCCATTTTCTCCTCTCCTACCCATTCATGATGATCTCCCCCTGATCGAAACTTCTCTTCAACGCTTCATGATCAACTGAAGGCCGGTCTACCCATCTTTCCACTAAAGAACCCCTAATTGGCAGCCCGCCATTGCTACGAGTCGAGATCGCGAAGACGGAGCTTATTAAGACCACTTCTGTACCTTGTGCCAAACCTCCACCCATATCAGCAGATACTGCTGGAATTAGTGTTCTCTGTCGAACAAGGTTGGTATTCGCATCCGGCTTCAATGCATTACTCGACGTCGATACTGTCTGGTGACCCGACAGTTTGTTAATCACAATACCGCTAATGCCGTCGGGTGAGCCGATCACAGTAGAATCGTGGTTGGACACGACACCCTCGAATAGGCCAGATGCAGTAGGCTGTAGAGTTTCCGTTACTGGCAGGGCCATAGCATCTGTGCTCTTCCGACCATATATGGCGAATCCGCCCTCTACAGTGTGCAGTGACTGTATGCTTTGCAAACACCGGATGCGGTGAATCCGGACATGCCAATCCGGCCATCGATCAGTTGGCGGGATCAAAATGGTATCGACGCAGACTGCCCGATCGCCCCAGGGATACCAACGAACACGGGCAATCGGAGCACTTGACTGTGTCTTGTCCTGTGATTTGATGATCGCAGTGTCGAATCGTACCTCGTCGCATTTCCACTTAACTGCCCAAGTCTCTGCGCCATCTCTACTGAGTGCCAGCTGACTGTCGGGGGCAATCTGCTGTATGAGAGGCCCAGTTGGCACCGAAAAGCCGAAGGCGGACGAGTACGCAAACTTGCAGTACTTGGCTTGGTTGGCTTTCATTGGCCATGCGACAAATTGACCTGGAGTAAGCATAAAATGATGGTTTCCCAGTGGGTGGTTACACAGCATCTGCTGGGGAGCAGGGATGACTTCCACAGGCGGGTTGAAGGCCGGGTATGGTAGTTCCGCTGATGTCCAGAACTCATCGTCGCCTGCCAAACCCACGGCGATAAGCGTCTTCACAGCCCAGTACACGGATTGTGGCGAGTTGTAGTCTTCCGCCATATACATGTTCCTGCCGTTACATTAGCCTCTACATCCAACATTGCGATATTGACTCACGGATATAGCCATCCAATGTTCAGGGTACCATCAGTGTTGAAGATGTCTGTTGAATTCTGTGCCCACCATCGGAGGTGACGAAGCAAAAATCCCTTGACCGCTGCAGGAGAGTCAAGTGGTGATGGCATATTCGGGACCTTTGCAAATGCCAGGGAAGCAAAGTATCCTCCGCAGGCAAATCGATAAGTAAGAGAGCGGCCAAAAGGTATTGAAGATCCTGAGATGAGTCAGTATAATATCCATGGTAGAGCCAAGGCCAATCATGCCTTGCGAGTCAAAATATCTCCAGAACTTGGCGCCAAAATCACGGGCCCGTTGTCGGTACTCCTCACATCTTTTGCTATCAATGTCGTGGGCAAACTTTGAGTAAAGAAGTTGGCTGAACTGGATAGCAAAGCTTCCTGAGTAGTAGTCGACCTGTCTTCCTACCCCAATGGCATCGCGGCGTCCTGTTGCGAGAGCATCTCGATGTTCTTGCTCTGCTTTCTCGGCCGTCAGCCACGGGCCGTCTGCGGACCATCCATCTTGAAGGTAAAACGAGTCCAGGATCTGTAAATCGGCGTTCATCTCGTCTTGTACATTCTCCAGTGGCACTCCGCAGACTTTCACGAGGGCGAGGTTGGAAAAGATACGAAACCACCGCCAGTTATTTTGCGGCATCGGTTTGCCATTCATTGACTTGAACCATGCTGTAATATTTTGCTTTTGCTTGTCGCTGAGTGGTTCGTAGATTTTGCTGGGAGCACTGAGCAGCGAGAAGGCCAGGATCTCGGCCTCGACCATTCGCTGGTCAGTGTCTTGCACGGCCCCCCAGTACTCAGAATTGTCAGGGTCGGTCCCAGCGACAAATCCCTTTAGCCATGGCTGCACAAGTTCATCGACTTCAGCAGCCAAGTCTCGGCTTGTAATTGAGTCGCGTCCATAAAGCAGAGCACCAACTGCCCAAAGAGGCCGTGCGAAACCTTCCAACTGGGCAGCTGATTCGTCAAAATGCGCGCCAGTGCCAACTGGGACTCTGATCCGGGCCTTTTCAGGAGAGAAACAGTTTGTCAATGGTTTGAGCACCGCGACCGTGGCCCGAACCAGGTCATCTCGAGTTTGGAAGGGATTGTCTGAAAAGCCTGGTAGCGGCGGCATAGTTGCAACATCAACCAAGGGGGTACAAACTTGACAGAAACAGTAATTTTCGGCTTTAACGACGGCTGGATGCCAGTATTGTTCTATCGACAACAGTCTAGACGAAATTAGTTGATGACTCGGGCATTTAACCGGATGCGTCGACTCGCTAGTCTGGAGCCTCGGGCATCGGGGTAAGTCAGGGCCGAACCGATCAGCCGAGGCCAACCCAAGCCATTGGTCCGCTTGTAGCTGAGGCCATCTTTGCCCTGCTTGGAGCTTTCCCCGCGTGCGGGGGATATTCACCAGCATCAGGGGTCAGAGCACCCGAAGATTAGGAATTTCACAGCCCGAGTTTTGTAGCTATGAATCCACCGTTCTACATATCGTCGGGCAGCGGGTCATCCATCGGCCTCTGATCCAGCAGTCAGCTCCAAGCAGCAATGGCAACACAGCAGGATGACGCAGCAGGCACCAATGCCTTGGGCGTTGGCTCAGGGGCTATGGACAGTGAGATACCGTCTTGTCAGGGGTGTCGTCGGCGCAAGCTTAGGTGCTCGCGAGACAAGCCGACCTGCAATCACTGCCAGAGATTAGGTGGGTATCCGGCGTGTTATCACGATATCTTGCTACTGATGCTGACAGCACGACCAGACTCGCCTTGTGTTTATGACACGAAAAAGAGCAAACCGGGGATAAAGCCAGGTGTGATAGAGTGTTTGAATCGAAGAGTCGGTATGTTGAAAAGCCCCTTATTAATAGCGACTTGCTTTTAACAGATGCAGAGGCTTTAGAGAGTACTGTCTATGACAATTCGCGACAGGATACACGAGGGTCATCAACAGACCTATCGTTAGAGACACCACAGATCATCGGAGCATTTTCCAGTCTGATCCAGGAACTCCGTGGCCTGGTTTCGAGTTCAAAGGCTCCATTGCCACTTCAAGGCCTCCATTCGTCGCCAGCAGCTCTCCACCACGTTTCCCCAAACGCGATCGCATTAACCTCACCTGTGGACGGCCAAGATGGTACAAATGGGCATCAAGAGTCGAACCATGTTCACGGCCAGCCACGAAAAAGAAGGCGAGTTGACAGCTGCGGTAACCCCAACATCGAGTTGGCAAGCCAGCTTGGTGAACTCGGGAGCAGTTCGAGTCAACTCCCGCCACCTGAGCTTCTCGAGGATATAATCAACGCATACTTCAGTTTGATTCAGCCATGGATACCTATCCTACACGAAACCCGATTCCGGAGCCGTTTCTACAATCATGAGCAACTACCCCCCCTGACAGTTCTATTGCACGCCATTGTTGTTGCAGCCATCCGCTTTGTTGACCCTGACAATCATCAACTGTCTGCGCAACAAGTTGAACTATGGATGTCGAGGTCCAGAAGCATTGTCGTCCTTTCGGCAATGGATGGGCTTTCCGTCGAAAACTTACAAGCACTGAGTATAGTGGCCTTCAACGATGCGAGTTACCTTGTCCCAGGCCACCCAGCCATTTGAGACTAACATCACATAGATGGGAACTGGCGATACATCAAGGGCATGGCCTATCATCGGATCGCTTACAAGGACGGTCGAATATCTTCAACTAAGTGTGGAGGCTGATGATCGGCAAGAAAGGCCACTTCTGAAGCCTTTGCCTTCCATACCGCCATCCAAGAACTGGACCCAGGATGAAGAGCGCCGAAGGGTCTTTTGGAGCATTTTCAACCTAGACAGGTAGCATCACTTTTCATTAAGATGCTGAATCACGCTGACAATTTTACGTAGACTTTGTTCTGTAATGACTGGGTATGTTTACCTTTCCTACAATGCTAACCCGACACTAACCCTCTGTAGATGGAATACCAGCTTAACATCAGACGATGTCCGCAGAAGGCTACCTGCTGATGGAGGCCTATGGCATAAAGAAGAAACTGTCTTGACGCCATATTTCGGTATATGGGATCGCTCTGCGGCGAGAATCGGCAACTCGATCGTATTCCTTCCCGCGCACTATCCCAGCCCCGAACAAACCACCGACGCGCCCCCCGAGACTCCATTGACCGCGCCGATAGCTCCAAAGGGCATATCTACCGTAGATATGACAACTGTAGGAGCATTTGCCTATTGTATAGAGGCTACCGAGTCGCTAAGCCGGGTAACAACCTACTTCCTTCAACAAAGGATCAACTTCCAAGACCGCCAGGAAGTCAGCAATTGGCTTACGAGATTCAAAGAGTTGGATCTAAGACTCGTTCAGTAAGTGAAAACTACTCCAAACTAGGTAACCTATGGTCTAACAATCTTCTAGCTGGAAGATGTTCCTGCCTCAGAAGTGGAGAGATTCCAACATCTCCCGACGCCCGACTATCATCACGATGGACCCAAATTTGACGCTTGCACACATCACACACAATACCTCCATGATTCTCCTCCACCAGCAGATCGCATGTCCAGCTCCTCGATGGACATCGATAGTCAGAATGCCCAGTGCACATAGCGCTGAGACGTGCCAGAATGCGGCTGCCGAGACGGCCACCATCACGCAGAAATATCTCAAGTACACCCCAGAGAATAGCCCGGTCAACAGCCAGTTCTCTTTTTGCGTGTTCGCGAGCGCTCGAGCACTTCTTGGTAAGTTTTATAATCTTAGTAACACTGCCATAGCTAACGTTCAAAGTGCACTGGCGATATTACAAGACTGACCTCGCTTCTGAGTTTTGGCTTCTTCTTGAGAGTCTTGAGGAAATGGCCAAACGGTGGGCTGGTCCCATTCTCAAGGACAAGACCAAATCTTCTTTGGCAGGCAAGTACAGTTCTCAGCTACGGGCACTTCACGAAAAATGTGAGGCAAATCCCGACTTCACCGTAGATGTTCTTGGATACTCTACAGATGGACTGCCTAGCCAAACACATGATCATCAGTCTCATGGGTCTGCACCTAACCAACAAACCCCTCAAGGTCCTAATCAGATGCCATCTGGGGCGAACGGATCTATTACAGCTCTGGGCCCGCAAGACATGCAACCAACAGACAACAGTACTCAGCGGCACGTCCCGGTTGACCAGCTCAATTCTCTGATGCAAACAACCCCAGCCTACCAGGCCTTGGAGCATCATTCGCCGGACGAACTATCAGCAATCTCTACCGTCCTAATGGACCAAGGGTTCATGCAGCTGGATCGCGTAATCAGCTTTGATGACATGATATTCACTGCACAAACTGCAACCGATCAGACATCCGGCTTGCCAGTTGACAACTGGAATTTGTGATAAAACCTTGTCAAAACATTGTACATTTAGTGTTACCATTTCCTGTACTCCTGTATTATACCAGTCCCATCTTTAGCAGTCTATTTCCGAACTCAATGAGATAGTAATCCCCATAAACCAGTCCGTGGTCCCAGTATCTCTTGTAATCTTTCGCATTGTGGTTTGCTGTAGCGTTCTTCAGGATGGCCTCAAAGTGAGCGTTAGGATCCAGATCCTGGCAGACAACCGTCCCTTCACTTGTCAGTGATAAGCCAGATTTCTCCTGTGCTAATGAAAAGTCGAGTGTATCCTGGACAATGCGGATAGCCAAGGACAGGTATCGTGAGCTCAAGCTGGGTGATCCAGAGCCAGCAAGTGCCTGCGACAAAACCAGCAGACCATTTGCCGCGATGATACCAGCTGAGGAGTCCCTCAGTGGAGCTTCAGTGTCAATCGGGGCATCAAAGTCCCACAACGGCACATAGCGTCCTTTTGTGCGGTTTTGTCCAGGAATAGGAATCTCGACACAGGCCGGCGAGTTAAGAAGCCTGTATACGAAATACTCGGCTAGTCCGATCGCCGCATCGAGAAACTCGGGGTCCTTGGTCCAGATGTATGATTGAGAGTATCCGAGTATACCCCAAGCTTGACCACGAGCCCAGGTGGATGGTGCTGAGTAACCCTGGCCTGTTCTCTTCTCCTTAATGTCTCCATTTCTGGGATCAAAGTTGGCGACGTGGAATGTGCTGTACATCGGAGAGCCGACTGATGAAAGAGCCTCCTTTCGTAAGAGAGTTCTAATCAGAGTCTTGGCATGGGTAGTCGCGGCATCGGCGAGTTCGGTCTGGCCGGTGTGTGCCGCTGCATAATACAGCAGGTCTAAATTACACATGGAGTCGATAATGACCAAGAAATTCTTCGTCATGTCAGCAATTTCAACACCGTCTTGCGCCAGGAGATCCCAGGAGCGCATCGCTCCGACGGTATGGTTGTATCTGGTATGGAGAGAGCGAGCAGCCGTAACAATAGAGTCGAGAGCCGATTCTTCGTGCAATACCTCCCACCGCACCCTCATGGACGGCTGGATCATAAACGACATGTCGTGGGTGTCTGTTCTTTTTGCGAAGGCGTGAAGCGGGTCCGACCACGCTCGCCCAAGCGTCAATAGTTGAGCACGAAGGCTTTTCCCCTTTTCTCCTCCAGGCGTAGTTTTTGGGAACTTGATTGACCTCTCGATCAAAGAGTAAATGGATCCAGGAAAGAAGCCGCAAGTCCAAAAGTTCTTTTCGCGAAGAACATATTTGCCTGTTTCTGGCCCCGTCTGGGGAACATATTCTGGGTAGGCAGCCGGGGGAGTCTGTTGACGGTAAGAAAATGACTGAAAAGAGATTCAGGGATAAATCTCACGTTGTTTTCTAGTCCTATCACTGCTGCATGCAGTATTTTGGCCGCAATATTGTCGTCGTATAGATCTGAGAGTGTCGCCGTCAAAGGCTGGGGAGGGGGTTTGATGGTAGGTTCACCGGCTTCTGACGGACTGGTGTCGCTGTCATGATTGAGATCGACCGTACTATTCGAAGCGGTGTCCTCGACTAGAGAAGACCCAGAGGCCTGTGCCTTGACGTCGACATCCATTGTAGAATCGGGTTGAGCAGGTACCGCGCTCGTAGTCTGCACGCGAGGTTTCGTGAAAGTTGACTTTCAAGTCTCACACCAGCACCCTTTCTTATTTAAATGGCAGTCTAGCAATGCAGGCTCTAGTGGAAGCCTGATTCTTGTTGGGAGCCGGGTATGCCGGGAACGCCCAGATAAACGCCGGCCCCACCCCCGGCGCTTCCTCCGATGCCCGATGCCCGACGCCCGGAATGTCGAGCCGACAAAGAGATCGGCTAGACCCTTTTGGGGTATCCGATAACGAACAATCACATCAACTCGTGAAATCCCCCTTCCAGTTCCCAATAGTGGTTGAGATCTATCTGCATGAAAAAGAGTCCATATAGCAATTGCCTCTTGGCTCGTGCATTTATGGCTAGCTAGAGATTGAATCCGGGATGACTTCACAAGACTCCAATAGAGCGAGACGGGATATTAATGGGCGAGCCATGTAAAGGAAAGTCTGGAGTAGTATATCTCAAATGAAAAACACGCTTCTCATTGTTCATTACAGTGCAAAATTTGTGGTATCAAACACTCAACTATCCCACGAGAAGATATGCATCCCATCTATCGTACAATATCTTCCCACTAAGTCAATCCTAGTTCGGACTTAACCGCCTCGGGAAACAATTACAATCGTCGTATACAAATTGCCCTTTGTCCGCATCATCTCCTCACATCATACCAACTAACAAAAGTGAAAACATTGCAGAGAGACTCACAACCGTCATCAAAGTATCTGAGCTCTGTAGCAACAAACTAGCCGCACCAGAGTCACTATTTTTAGCTACTGCCTGAGCCTCCAGAATTGGAAGTCTGCGTGTAGTCCGGCGGCGGCGTTTCATATGTAGACTCGAAAATGAGGTGATCTTTGTCTGTTCCGTTGATGCGGGTACTGTTCTCACTCACAAGATTGCCCTCGAAAGACAGACTAATGGACAAATCGAGTAGCCAATATGGAAGTTCAGGGACGCCATCCGCGTGGAGCAGGTGCCAAAAAGCAACAAACTCAAACGGCTCGTTGAGATAATAGTCATCGTCTTCCGTGGCGCGCCCCTTCCCACAAACGGCCTGACGCTGACTCAGGAATGGCCTGGCCGTGTTGAGACTCTGGTTGAGCGTCAAGGTCATCTCGGTGGCGCCTATTCCCTTCATCTCCGCTACGGCCCCCGGCTGGAGCCAGAATGTGGGCGTGGTCGTGTTGAAGTAATCGTTACCCTTCGGGATCTTGCTCGGCGGTAGAGTGACCGGATCTTCATCCTGAACTTCAAAGTTCCATGCGCACACATCGCTGAGGGTCAGATACTGGCTTGAGGCGACCTCGGTCTGATAAGAGTTATCATTCAGTGGAGGTGGCTTTCGCTTGTAAACAGCACGAGCCGAGAGGTTCTCGATATTTTCATCTGTGATGTTGGTCGACCAGTAGACGGTAGTATTCTCATGGGCGTTGGTGCCATCTGATAGAGTGTAACGGCCTTCTTGTTCGAATTCAAAGTAATTTCCGGACCACGGTGTGTTAGACAACACATAATCGCTCGATCTAAGGTTTATCCACCGCTGGAAAACGTCGAGATAGCGCCCAGTAGCCCCAGCAGTCTGGTCGGCCGGTTGGAACCCGAACAGTCTCCAGTGGAAGGGGTTTGTATCTGTCCTATTTCCTGTTGGGGCGACCAAGAAGAGAGCTGGATACTTGTACGTCTTGGGCGAGTCGTCGGACATACCGCAGGCTCCGGAGCCCTTGTCAATCCAGGAGGTGCTGTTCGTAATGTGGTGGCGTACCGTCAAGGTGCCGTTGTAGTAGAGCCCTGGAATACCATAAACAATCTCTCGCTCAGTGAGCTGCTGGCATCCACAGGTTCCCAGGCCACAAGTGAAGTCAGGGTCGAAGTCATCATCAATACCATTGTTGTAATAATTGTAAGGGTGGAAAATGGGTTCTGTGCCGCCTCCAGAACCTCCACTACTCCCTCCGGATCCACTGCCGCCCCCGTAACCTCCACCTCCGCCTCCTCCAGAACTTCCTCCATCGCCGCTGGAGCCGCCCCTGGAGCCGCCACCGCGCCTGGCAGCGACGAGGCGAAAATGAAGAAGAAGAAGAAGCAGAATCGTGGCTTGCAAAGAAGCCTGCATCTTGGTGGTGATGAGTGGCGTTGGAAACAGGATGAGACTGGGCTTGGGCTGCTTGAGGTTTTATGTGCGACCCATCAAATGCCTTGTATGCAGCCTTTTTTCAGCTTCTGGCAGGGGATAGGATGCTGCTTGATATTTCCGCCTGTGAGGGTTATAAACATGCGCCTAGTATCAAGCCACCGGCAGGGGTTAGCAGCTCGAAGCCTTTTCATTGGTGACCAGATGTAGGACACATCCTTGCAAGGCGATTGTTGAAATTGGTCGCGGCCCAGGGTGCAGCTCCCGACCTAGATAACGCGGCTCAGGCAGACATGTGTTGCTACATTTGGATAAATGATGGGTGGCTGTGTTGGCGAGGCAATTCAGGCTGCTAATCCGGATCACCGATCGTATATTTTCACGTCTTTACCCTAAGCGTGAAAAGATCAGATCATGAGCCCTCCCCAAGCTCTATTTTTCGCACTCGAGACGGAATATTCTATGAGAGTGTATTGCATTGACATGTGGAAGAATTGGGCACAACTGCTGAGGTCCGAGTTGAATCGGCGGGTAGTTTCAAACCGACTCGATGGTACTACAAATGTAGAATGGCCTCTTCCAAGTGACACAGTCCAAGATGATAAGGAACAGTCACTTATTTGCAAGCGTAACTCGTTCCACACCAAGTAAATTCGAGAAGTAAGATTGCAGTTACCAATTACATTCTTTAGCCAACATTTTCCTAATGGTTATCTCAAAAGCCCGTTGAGATATGTGGATCCGAGAGAAAATAAGCTTAATTCAGCCCATCGTGAAACGGTGATAACGTGAATGTGGCTATTTTATCCAGTTCTTGAACCAAGCAAGACGTACTAAAGATTGGATAGAGCCATGTATCTAAGAAGAATACACGTAAAACACAACGCGACATAGGCGCGAACTTAGGGACTTTCTATAAGTCAAGTCATTCAAGCAAATAGCAGCTAGAATTCAGCTGATGGTCAAGTGCCGTGTTTCCCGTCCTCTTTACAATTCAAGTGCTTTGCTGCTATATCTGGACACCGTTCGTCAATATGTATCCCACATTCTACAGATGGTCAATTACCCCGGCTGGACAAAGCGTTAGGGCCCGAACTCTCCACTCCTCCCACTGCAGATGCAAAACCTCATGCGCCTCGAATTCCAACTCGCCAACCTCCCAGAGATCATGCGTCCACGGTTTTCCGACGGCTGAGAAATGAATCACATGCGATTGAAGAGACAGCTCGTCCAATTCCTGATTGGTAGGCTTTTGCGAGGGTATTGCCGACGCGGGAGCAGCATCCTCTGTAGCCGAGCCTCCTGGTGTGAACCATGGAGGCAGACTCCATTCGGACCAGTGATCGTTCAATACAACGTATGAGTCGGCAAGGTCAACTACTTCGCCTGCAAAGATATCGTTGACAACATCCGCCTCATACTGGTTTGGTTGGAGATACGGGACCATCTCCTGGATGTCTTTCCACATCTCCGGCTTGGGCTGAACAAGCATCAGGGTGCTACTGAAGCGGCCTTCACTGAGCCAGTAGGCCTTTGGTGCATAAATGTCTGCCGGTGGAAGATCGAAGAGGTGATCAAGGTTCTTGAGAACGAGTTGGTCCGCTTCGACTATCAGGAGGCGCTTTAGACTCGGATCTATCTCATGCATCCTGAAAGCTGCTAATTTGAGCAAGCATCCGTGATATTCGGGATTACTTTCGGCATGGAGATCCATGGGTTTCTCTTGGATGACCTCAGCACTGAGAGACTTGAAGGCAGAGCGATACTTTGAGGAGACGTCTTTTGACACAAAGATGAGCATCCGGTGTTTGGATTCGTACGTCTTCCTCAAAATATGGATGTTGACCAAGACAGAGCAAGCATAGGCATCATTGGTCGCATAGAAGACATAGGCATTCTCATTGACCTTGGCATTGGCTTGGTTGATTGCCGTGGTTAGCGCCGATTGTGGGGGCGGAGGTTGCTCAATTGATGACCCATACTGCCGACTCGCCGCAAGTAGCAGGGTCAAAACTATGAGTACGCCTAAAAATTTGAGTATAGAAGGCTTTCCTGGACTGTAAAGACAGGACCTCATATTGCAATGTCGTTGAGAGATTGCAAAAGGAGAGATTCCAATTTTCGCGTAAGATCCTAAGATTCCGTCTGACATGCGAGCTCACATGCAACAGTGGACCTGCTCTCAACCCTCTGTTAGAGATTCATACGGACAGATTATGATTGGTGACGGCAGCTCCACTATAGGGGCCATGGCAGAGATCTCTCAGCTAAAGCTAAAGTCGTCCCAGGATTCACCACTCACCACCCGCCGGTCGGGAAAGGTGAAATCATCCAGCGTGTCTTCTAAAACGGGCCAACGTGCTGCCGAACAGGCTCAATCAAGTTTTTTGTGCTTCTTGGCTCACATGTGGCCCATAAGGGAAACAATACCAAGTCTTTGAGTGCTCCTTGTTTTGCCTTTAAGTTTCTAGCCGAGGACCATCTGGCCCTCCATCAGAGCTTTGTAAATTAATGACGACACCTAAAACTTTATGAATCATCCCATGGTCCGCATTAGAAAGTTCTTACAAATTAAGATCGACCTGGTTTTGGTTGTGTCGCTCGGCAGTCATTCGTTGTTGGTGTCGAGCCGTCCCTTGCACGAACTGCCGACCACAATGAGCATTGGGCGAATTCTTTTGAGGACCATCAATCCAAACGGGTTTACAAGGCAGCTTCGATCAAAATGCCCATCTCGGACTTCATAACCCCTTAAAATGAGTCGGCTACCAAGAGGTACGGACTTTTATAACGCGACCAAAGACGGATCAACATGGGAGTCTAGGGTAAGCCCGCTGCCGATGCGCACCGTCATGGTCAACGGGCAAAAAGACAGGATATCCACTCGGTAGCCGCGACGGTCTTATGGGATATCAGAATTGTAACTAAGTTTGCTCGTTGTTGATTGTTACAATGACACCATTTATCTTCAGCTCTATGGAGTGAAGCGAAGGGTCCCAGTGAAGACATGACAGACTGGGATCCTACACGTGAGACAATGGTACACTTATACGTATGTGGCGTTGTTGGAAAGCAAGGGATTTACTTAGATATGCATGATAGGCGCTGCGAGGGGGGATCTAATTACGCGAGTCTCGATTTAGTTATGTTGAAGGGATATTAGATTATCTACGTACGCTAGACCTCTCTCACGAGGTTATATCTTCCGCCGTCGCCATAGCCATCCTTCCAACTAACTTCTCCGGTCCTATTGCCTATTTTAACCATTTCAATCTCTATCGATCGGACACTTGGTACTCGAGAATGACCAGGTACCAGCGCTCCCTCGACAAAGCTGCTAATGGCACGTGCCATCGGTGATTTCTGGCTTTAGCCGCCCCGGTATGCTAGATGGCTGTACGGTCAAGGGATAAGGAAGCCAGGCTTATGAGAGCTTAGAGTTGTGTCTTGGATTAGGTAACCTTTCTTCCACATTCTAATAGCTAGCCTCAGCACGTCCTTTTGCTCCTTCACGGAGATTGCGTAGTTAACTCGACATTTGTTAGGATAAAAATAAGCCATCATGTCATATATTGCTCTAACTGGTAAACTGACTATTGCGAGTGCTTTCTCAAGGTTTTCTAGAAGCTAGGGAAAGGGGCGAGCCTAGATCCGTACTCGAAACAATGTGAACGAATTTGTGAACTAGGGTGCAAAAGGGGTCGAGTCCATGATGATTTTATCCTTGATGACATAAAGCCATATTGCAATAGAGATTAGATGATAAGGTTTGAACCTGCGCTAAGTAATAGGCCATTGAGAGTCAGGCGACTACTGCTAGTTTCCATTGCGATTCACTAGAATAGATCACCTAACGAACACGTAAACTACGTCACGATTCGACAACCAAACAAGTATTCATTGAGGACGGATATTCTGACCATGTGCAGAAAGACACTCAAGACTGAATATGATGACAATTTTGCATTATTATGTAACAATACGAGGTATCTCTGCTGAAATAAGCAACAGAGTGACTCAAGATTATTAAAGATCCGAGATGGTTTTTACTTTAAGGCGAGTCAGTGGGCGCGTAATGAACTGAGCAACTCCATTCTTGTCTCAATGTTTAGTGCTTGAATATTGACCCCCGTCTGACCAAATGTCGCCTACGAATCCTTGTAGTAAAAAGCGAGCAACTTGCGGTGGAAGGGCTTGGGGCCCTCCTGAGCCGCAGCTTGGTTCTCAGACTCGCGCTGCGGCACCTCGACGGCCTCACCATCCAGACCAGTGTTGGTGACGGCGTTCTGCTGCTTGCCCAGGTAGAAGTCGGGCATGAAGAAGCTGGCAATCAACGGCACAACAGCCAAGAGAAGGGCAGTGATGGCGATATGGCCGTTGACAAAGGCATATGCACGGATGGAACCCTGTCGGATGGGGTCGTTGAAGTCATAGGTGGAGCGCAGCGTCTTGATGCTTCCGTAAATCTCCAGGATAGTCTCCTTGGGGACATCGGGCATCTCCTTGTACATGCGGTTAAGCATCTCATTGGTCCAGATGGCCGAAGAGACGGCACTACCGATGGACGAGCCCAAGGTCGACCAAAGGGTGAGGAGGGAGATAAGAGAAGCCATGTCCTCGTGCGGCACGGAAGCCTGGCTACCGACACGGACACCGACGACGTTGAAAGAGCCCAGGCAGTACAGCAGCTGGGCGATGACGAGGCGGGCAGTGTCCTGCACCATGTTGCCGTTGCCCTGAACCAGGATGCCGTAGGCAATGATTCTCATGGCTGCGCCAAAGACCATCATGGACTTGTATCGGTGGGTACGCCTCTGGATGAGACCGACGATGGGACCAAGGAGACTGAGTCCCATGGTGGTGATACCCAGGAAGATGATCCACTGGTAGTTGGTCCACTGCTTGATAATGAAGACGTACGACGCGAAGTAGGTGTTACGGACAGACGAGGCCATCTGGTTAAAGATGTAGACGTTGACGGCTGCCAGGAAGGTGCGGTTCTTGAGGATGCGCTTGGTCATGAGGGGCTTGGGGGCGAGGTACATCTCGAAGAGGACAAAGAGAATAAGCAGGACGAAGCCGACGACAAGCATGGCGATGATGCTGGCGTTGCCCCAACCACCATCGGCAGTCTCGGCGAGGGTGAAGGGCAGCAGGATGAGGGCAAAGGCCGTACCAAGAATGACGAGCCCCATGATGTCGATGTCGATCAGGCCCTGGTAGAAGAGCTTAGCCCAGTAGGCGGGACCAGTCGACTTGTTGGGCTCGTCGTCCGCGCCTCCGACTCTCACACGCTTCGAGGCGGCCATAGTGACCATGCCCATCTTCTCGCCCCGACGCTGCATGGCATACAGGGTGAAGATGGCCGGGAGGAGCAGGACAGGCACCAAGATGGCAAACATGCCCAGACCCCATCGCCAGTTATCGATAAAGGCATCACCAATGAAGCCATTGATGGGCACGGTAATGACAAAGGGGACCGACAGGACAGCACCGAAGAAACCTCGCCACTCAAGAGGCGTCAAGTCACCGACGATGATGTCGCTGAGAAGGTCAAGACCGGATTTTCCGACCGCCGTGAAGCAGATGCCGACCGTGTAAGCAGCAAAGGTGCTGGAGCTGGCGGCGACGGCAAAGCCGACCACGTAGAAGATGAGGATGACGGTATAGGTGGTGGGACGCGAGGTGATATCGGCCAGCTTGCCGATGAAGGGCTTGCTGATGGCTCGGATGATCTGGCTGGCGGTGCTGACGGCGGCGAGCGAGCTGTGCACGCCAAAGGTCGAGGTAGCCATGGTGGTAAAGATGGTCGTGGTGATGCCCTGGTCGAGCGCATAGGCGAACATGGTCAAGCCGATCGAGACGGCCAGCAGCCACAGCAGGACCTTGCCTGACTTGCCCGACTGGTACAGGACCTTGTTGAAGGCCTCGACCCTACTGACACCAATCTCGGCGTGGCCTTCATTGTCTGTCCCGGAGGGTGTCTCGGCGTCTGAGCCGGCGACCGAGTATCGTTGCGTGGGCCCGTCCTTGGAGTGGTCGCCGTTCTCCCTGGAGGGCGGCGCGGAAGAGACCAGGCCAGCGTCACTGGCCTTGGCGTGACCGGCGTCTGGAGCTCCGGCTGGCGTCGACATGTTGTCTGATGGACGGGGGAGACTTGTGATTGTGTCCCGGTAACCACAGAAGTGAGGGTGAGAGCGAAAAGAAGGGAAACGGGAAGAATGCGACTGCAGATCGCTCGAGATTTTATACAACTGCTCATTTAGGCCAGAATAAATGCAGAACCAACCAACAAATGTGGCTCCCGCAACCCATGCACGACCGCCAAGGGTTCCAGCCAGCCGACGTGGGGTACATTGTTGGTGATAGGGGCACAGAAGGGGTGGACCCTGTGGCCGTGTGAGGGACTAGGGCCGTAATTGCGATGGAGATTCTCCATGCCTGTGCTGCGGGTAGGGCGCGATGGCTTCCATCAAGTTCCTGTTCCTCATCTTCCATCCCACGCATGTCACTCCCGGTGCCTTGGAACTGCCCGTGCCGTAACCAATCCGTGGTACATCCCGCGGGAGAAGCCCACATTGTGCCCGTTTGCCATGGCCGAAAAGCCGTCCTCGGTCGCATGCCCGGTTGAGACGCTGCAGGGATGATCGGATCTGATTACAGGACCGCCTCCGAGCCCTTTTAGCCTCTCACAACGGGATCTGATAAAAAATTGCTTAGCTAGCTTTATGCCGACATCGCTTTCGGGTTGCACGAGTGGGGGTGGCTTATCAGATCTTTTCTCAACCCGTAGCTTCACCCGTCGATCGCCAAGAGGACCCAAGTTTAGGTACTGTGCCCCATAGTTAATTGTCCCATGGCAAGGCTGCTAGGCCGGTTTGGGCCGCCCGTACTACCGAGCGGTTACATCGCCGCTGGCTTGGCTTCACCAAAGTGCCAAGGCCCAGCGCTTGGCCTTTCGGCCGCCAATCCCATTATCATATCAATCTCTGATTTTTCTGACTTTCAGGTGACTGGCCCATAGTTCTTCCGTTCGGTCCCTCGGATGACTTGACTTTTCTGCGCCGCATGGCCGCTGTGCTGCAACGTTGCTCACCCATGCTGTTGGGAGCACCGCGACCAACATACGAGTAAGCAATGGATGGATCCCAGTAAATTATCATGAACTGTCGTGTGACACGTGCTTATGGTAATTTCACTTTTTTTTAAAGTTATGATGGTGGATACTGGTACCTGAGTAGAAATGAAAACTCTCAGTGTCAATCTGGAATTATGATGTCTAGTAATTATAAATCTATATGGTAATGTCCCCCCTAGATGGTGATTTTAGCTGCATCACAAAGTACTCGGAACAAGCTACCTGGCTTGGAAAACAATGCCGGAATGGAGTCGAATTCTGCGACCCTGCCGCTGTCCATGACAAGAACCCTGTCACACGTAGCAACGATGGTATCCAGTCGATGGGCCACAGTGATGACGGTGGCATCGCCCAACACCTCGGTCAACATGGTCTGGAGCTCCTTGTCGGCTCGGCCGTCAATGGATGCGGTGGCCTCGTCCAAGATGACAATTTTAGAACTCCGCACAAGAGCACGGGCGATGGAGATGAGAGACCGTTGGCCCTGTGAGATGTTGGAGCCGTTCTCCTTGACTTCCGAGTCCAGAGTGAGGGTTGGACCACTTCGGTTGGACTCGGAGTCGACCTCTTTCTCATCCTGTCCACTTGAACTAGCCTCACTGATCTTGGGTAGGTCGGCGGCAAGTCCGACTCTCCTCAAGCATTGGTTCAGCCAGTTGTCTTCGTACTGTTGGAACGGATCCAGGTTGTAGCGAATAGTTCCAGCAAGAAGGACGGCGTCTTGACTAATGACAGACAAGCTTGAGCGGAGTAGATGCAGACCGATCGTCTGAATGTCAACTCCGTCAATAAGGATCCTGCCACTTGTAGGTTCTGTGATTCTCAACAAAGCAGATACCACTGATACACGTTTAGCATCAAGTATACGAGGAGGAAGATGTGACAGATACTTACAGGTTGTCTTTCCTGCTCCAGTGCGGCCTACAACACCAACCTTCTCGCCGGGCTTGATATCCAGCGTAATGTCTTTGAGCGCCGGAGGCAGGCCGGGGCGATGGCTAAGCGTCAAGTTCTGGAACTGGACCTGGCCAGCGTGGGGCCATTTCTTCTCCTTCAGCCCTTTATCCACATCCTTGACCTCATGCTCCGGCTCTTGCTCGATGTTGGACGCATAATGAAGCAGTCTCTCAACCGAGTTCATGTTGTTCTCGATCTCGGCGCTCTGACGAATCATGTTTCCAAAGACAGCCTGCGCCGTGACGACGTATGACAACACCACACCTCCGGATGATGGGTTGATGGTGTCTCGGAGTCCCACGACGAGCAGACCCGCGGCCAAGACAAGCGTAGCTCCGAAGAGATCCAGACGCAAGTTGAGCCAGCGCTGACAAGCAACCGAGAGCCAGTAAGCGGTGTTCTCGGTGTCAATCTTGCTGGAGTTGTCTTCAACAAAGCGTGAGACAGCACCAAAGGCCTTGAGGGTGTGCAGACCAGACAGCGACTCGCCAAAGTGCTCGTAGATGCGACTACGGAGCAGATTGTTGAGGCGACGCAGCTCGCGCGACGAGGGACGGTAGTACATGCCAGTCCAGGTGTAGGCGAAGAGAAGGGCAGCAGCGATAGCAACAAACGCTGGCACAACGATGGAGACGACGATGATAGTGCCCAAGACCTGAACACTCGTCGAAATGAAGAGTCGTAGCGTCTCACCCACGACATTGTCCACAGCGTCAACGTCCTTGCTGAAACGGTGCGTGATGCGTCCTTGCGGCGTAGTGTCAAAGAAGGCGACAGGCGCGTGAAGCACGCTTGACATGGCAATGCGGTGAAGCTTGTTGGAGCACCAGAAGCAGAACAAAGCAAAGGTTGCGCTCATAAAGAATAGACCCAGGGACTGCCCGATACCAAACGCCGCGAAACCTCCCATGTATGCGTCTTCCGAGATTCCAGCGTATTTCTTGTCTTGCCACCAGCTCAGCCAAAGAGGTGATACAATGCTGGTTCCCTGGTAGATGACGATGGATGTGATGAAGAGAGGCACAGTGAGCCAGGCGTTGCCCATCTGCACGTAGCGGATGTAAGTCCTACCGCTGACAGCACCAACAACTCGCTCCTCCTTCTGCATGATTTCGTTGCCGCGACCGTCTTTCTTGTCTTTTTGCTTTTCGTCGGCAATTTCCTGTTCCTTCGCGTCTGCCTCCTTTTTCTTTGACTCTTCTTCCTGTAGTTTCTCAGAGTCGCCATCTTCTGTAGATTCCGAGTCTGAGTCTGAGGCCAACGAAGCCCTCACGAAGAGAGAAAAGGGACCATCTCGGTTTGCCAGACGCTCGTAAGAGCCCTGTTCGACAATGCGACCCTTTTCCATGTAGACAATATGGTCCGCCTGTCTGGCAAACACCATAGAATGCGTCACCAGAACAGTAGTGGCCTCGTTGTTCTTTCGTGCCTTGTTGACAACCATATCAAAGACGCGGCCACCGACATGGGCGTCCAGAGCAGAGAAGCAATCATCAAGAAACAGTAGCGGGCTTCTGCCGTAGATGGCTCTGGCGAGACTGATACGCTGCTTCTGGCCGCCCGACAGAGACACACCCATCTCGCCAACAACAGTCATATCACCATCAGGAAGCCTCTTCAGGTCCTGATGCAGACAGCACCGGGTGAGCACCTCGTCGTACCATGCCAGATCCAGGGGCCTGCCAAAGACAATGTTTTCCCGCACAGTCTCACTGAGTAGCCAGGCTGTCTGGGGCGCGAAAGCGAGCTGAGATGACGACAATGTGTTCTCGAGATTGAGCCGGCACTTGCTTGCCTGAACAAGCTGCATGTCTCCCAAGAGGGCACCCAATACCGACGACTTGCCAGATGCTACTGGTCCCACGATACAGACAAGCTGGTTCTTCTTGACTACGAGCGAGTCAAGATGCAGTCTTTGACTTGTGGAAGCCTTTTGAAGTGCAGTTGCGGACACATCCTTGGCTTCCTGGGGGTTGACATCGACATCCTCATCCATAAGATCCTCGTCATCGTGATAAGCAAAGGTAGCATCTTCAACCTCAACCACCACGTCAGCCGGTGGCTTTTCGTTTGGACTCTCGTCAGAATCAGAACGGAGTCCAGAATGGCGAGCAGGGCCAGAGTCAGATGCGACCATGAAGGCTGCCAAACGCTCGAGCGCTGCGCGGGCATCTGCGACAGCCGAGAGGGCAGTAGGCAGAGCCTGCAACGGCGTTCTCAGCAACAGGAAGTAGGCGAGAGCAGAAAAGGTGACACTAGGTTCCATGCCACCCTCATGTGTCGCTCCATAGCAGATGATACTGACGACAGCGGCCAGTGTGGGAGCGGTGTACGACACGGAGACATTGAGAGCCCTGAGAAGCATTCTCTTGCGGATGTAGATGACCTCGTCAGTCCTTAGACTTCCGATCTTTGCGAGCAGGCTCTTCTCGTAAGCGTTGGTCTTGACGAGGCGGATGGTTGACACAGCTTCCACAACGGCCTTGACACGAGCATCGGTGAAGGGCATGCTGCCTCGGCGCAGGCGCAGGAGCTGCCCCATCATGAAGCTCTGCAGGGGATACAGCAATACCAGGAGGCCGAAGCCAGGCAGCGCACTATAGCCCATTGTCCAGACAGTGAGAGCGAAGCAGAGGAACATCTGGAGGATACTGGTCCATGCTGAGTGGAAGAAACCACAGCAAAAGTCGATGCGGGTGACATCGGCGCTGATGAGACTCATCAATTTGCCTGTGCCGAGACCGTGTTTGAGCTTGGCCTTCTCGGTGAGCTGTGTTGTTGCCCTGCGATAAATGGCATGCATGAGGGCGCCTCGCAGCAGGATACCGGTGGTGTACGAGCGGTAGAAGCCATGGACGTTGGACGTGACGGAGAAGACGAGGACCAAGAAAATGCCAACCGCATAGCCAAAACCTTTGCGAAGAGCTTGCTGAGAGGGATCGTTTAGAGTTTTGATGAGAAATCTGATGAGAAGCGGCGAGATCATCTGGGTCAAGTCTCCAGCCAGCTTGAAGGCACCACCGAGCCAGAACCACCGGAAGCAGACATCGTTGAGAGCGAGGGTCAAGACGGTCGTGTCACTTGTCTGCCTTGCCCAAAATGGCCTCCATCCCAAAAGTCCAGATGAAGGCTTCCGACTCTTGTTGGTCTCCAGCCTCGATGCCCAGAACTGCTCAAGGCGGTCCGCATGGTCCTGGACCAGCCTGTTGCTGGGCATGTCATACAGGTCATCGGCCTGAAGGGGCCTGGTATAGCCTGTTCCTAGAACAGGCTTGAGCCAGTCGAATGTCAGAATCGACAGCCAGTTGGCCGTCAACTCTGGCAGCTCAACCTTGTCCGTCTCAACTCCATTCTCCTCACTGCCCGGGCTGGACGTTGAATTGGCATCCTGAGCAGTCAGTCGCTTCTCAATGGGCTTTGTCGAGAGAAACGGCACCCTCCTGTACCACTTCCGAGGAGGGAACGATTTCCCATCATTGGTCGCCATATTGGTTGCCGCACTGGGTTGAGTTGGACTTGTCGCCCGTCAGGCCATTGCAAGTTGAATAAAAGGCGCACGTATTTGCACCCTCTCTCACCGTCATCTTTTTTTTTCTCCAATGCATTTACGTGTACGGGGTGATCTTAATTACACACCCACTTTACCGAAGGGGCGCCCCATGGTTCTGGAATGGAATCATGTCCGACCTCGGAGCTTTGCACGTCTAGAGAGACAACGCATGCAATATGCCCATCATTAACGGTGGTACATGTGCACAGTCCGTACGGGCATCCGAACGCATGACAAATACTTGCCATTTGTCCATGGTTGTGTAAGGCTTGTGTAAGGCTGGCATTCATCGAAGATCCACGTGTTCCGAAGGCAACCTTGGATCAAACCGTAGCACCAGAATTATCAGATTGAGCCGATGGTAAACTCGGCAGGGATACCGCTGGAAAAGGCGGCGCATCGAAGGGAAGCGCCCTGTGAAATGTCACCCAGTCAGAAAGTTTAGAGAGGATCCCTGCTTACACCCCGGTCAACTAAAGGATCCATCCGCACTCCCTTGAACAGGGCTGATGCGCCACTCGGATGAACTGGAAGGCCGTCTCTTGGCAAATGTCGCCTCGCCCACCGTGCAAGGGTCTATAATATTAAAAATCGGGCCCCCTGTTTATACCTCCATACCTGTGATTGGCTAGCTATAGTAAGTACCTCTACTTATGTGCCGCTATTAAGAAGTACTTCCAAAGAGATAAGATAAGATATCATAAAGTATTAGTACTTAACTAGTAGCAAGAGAATCGAGAGACTAAGGTATAGTACTTGCCCCAGTAGGTGTGGAGAAAGTACCTCAGTTAATATTACAGACCCCTGGGGACTGTAAGCATAAAGCGCCTCTCCCGTGCCGGGATTATACGAAACTGCGTCGAACTAAGCTTTCCAAGCCCGCTCCGAATGTTCCTAGGTTCGGGGCCAATACCGACGATCCCCCACCCCTCCCCCATAATGCGGCTTTAATGCGCCAAACCAATGGCACAAGCTCGCGCTGCTTAGCATATCCTGGTCATGTTCCGAGTAAGCATTTTACTCATTGCTTCGCACTATTGCCAAGATCGACTGGTCGGCCGCTCGTCTTGGCATCGGCTGCTGCGAAGCTACGTCAATTAGCAACTTCAAGTAAGAAGCTAGCCGATCAATCCACCGCAATACAACGCGAGTATGTCACAATTGGGGGCCCATTGGGTAATTGCCCTGTAGGATCCTGAATTTCGGGTCAGCAGGGGCGAAGTTAGCACCAGGGTCATGATTTCACAAACGAGAACGAGACCGAGCATGTAGGGTAAGGGTCGAAAATACATTTAGACACAATCAAGTTGAGGCTCTTTTTGCTCTGCCGCTGAATCTTTGTAGGTAATAGTTGCAAGTATTGTTGTAAGACTATAAAAATTCAGTTACGTGAGAGGAATGTACTATGTCTTTGAATTGTTTTCTATCGAGTTACATTGACAGCTGGCTATAGAAAATTATTTATGCTTTATGCTTTACTCATATTCTTAAGTATAATTTTTACAGTTAATCCAAACTAAAAATTATTATCTCATATTTTTACCACATACCAAACCCGGAACGGTAGGTCGCTTAGCCGCTTAGCCGCTTGGGTACTACCTACGTCAACACGTAGTTTCACGAGGACTTCCTCAGATGTACCTATATCGCGTCAAGGCTGGGGTAATACCCCAGACGGCAGTAAAGTTGCACGGCACATGTATTCATTCTTAAACCGGTGATTGTGTCTGTAAATCTTCCAGACCGACAACTCATTAAAACAGATCATAACTTGGTTCGTTTCTGTTGCATATATCTGTGCCAATAGGCTGGGCTCTCTCAATCTTTTATGATAAGCTCTCCCTCACCTGCCCTCTGAGAATCAAGCGTGATATCTCCTTTGTAAGTACCCTGCCCGATACTCGCCATTCAGCTTTGTTTCCTTTATCTGGGAGCTGAAGTTGTCGTCAGCCAAGAAGCTAACAGTACTGCAGATTATCCACCATAGTTCACAATGGGTGCTGTCATTCTTGAAGAGCACTGTCGCGACGAGAGGCCGCTGGGCAAGTCGCCCAAAACCTCTTTCAAACTCCCCGACGCCGAGACCGATGTGTGGATTTATACCACTGGCAATGGCTCTGGCACAGACTACTTCATCGGCTCCGGCGACAGAACGCTGGCTCGGTGGAAGACTGATGGCACCAAAGCCAGAGTCTCCCCGGCCATGGTCAACGACGACCGAGCCCAGCACGAACAAGTCCTCCGGCTTGAGCTGTTGAGCTTGGACAAGACCAACACTCGCTCGCCATTTGGCTCTGACACCCAAAACTCCGAGCTCACGCTGGCGTGGGCCGCAGTGTATGCCTTGTGGCTGCATCCCGACCATCGAGACGACGACCTGATCGCCATTTCGGTGAACAGCGAGCGTCTGGACGAGTACATTCGGTGTACCGGTCTGGGAGTGGTATCACCCTTCTCACCGGCCGCCAGAACACCAACAACGACAAACAAGGACACCGTCTACTGGCTCACCCGCGAGGCATTCTGGCAGGGAGCTGGCGCACCGGACTCGCAGCACTGGCTCCGATCACGGCCAGAGGTAACGAGCTTCCCAGGCTTCAACGGGTCGCTGGGCGTCTTTGCCAGCCAGATCGGGTTCACGCGCAAGGGCAACGTGTGTACCGTCCACCCGGTGCGACCGCCGAAGCCCAAGCCGGGGGCGGTGGTCTACTCTCGGTACATCATCGAGCTGGGCCAGCACCTGCAGATCCGGCATATCGACGCCGAAAACCCTGTTCACTTTGAAACGTACAAGCGGTGGCAGAACTCGGACCGAGTCAATGCCTCGTGGCAGGAGCGTGGACCGGATGAACACCACCGTGCGTACCTCGCAGCGCAGCTGGCAGACCCGCACACGATGTCGTGCCTGTTCGAGTGGGACGGTGAGCTGGCGGGCTACACGGAGCTGGGGTGGATGATGGAGGACAACGCAGCGTGCTTCATCGGGTCCAACTGCAACATTGTGGTGGGCGAGCACGACCAGAACTCGCACATCTTGGTGGGCGAGGAGCACTTTCGGGGCGGCAAGCGGTATGAGGCCGTGGCGACGTCGATCAAGCACTGCTGCTTCCTCCGGGATCCACGGACCAAGCAGGTGATCGCCGAGCCTCGTTTCGACCTGTCGCACGTAGCCATCCAGAGCAAGTATTTGCCGCAGGAGAAGAAGAAGCGCTTCCACCTCCCGCACAAGACGGCCATGCTATTCGCCCTGCAGCGGGACCGCTTCTTCCAGGAGGCACACCTGGTATAGGTAGACACTAGTTAGCATCAATCTTATGTCAGGCAATTTCTGTATGTGGTTAAACCGGTAATTTCGAGGGTGTCCCTATTACGTCAATCCGAGCCATTCAGTGAAATCGCGCAGATCGCCGACGAAAGGGTGGTGCACCTGGATTGGGCAACTGCGAAGCTCATTTCACCGTGTCTGGCTGTGGTGCTGACGGGTTTGAGCGTCTGAGGCAACTATGCTCCTCATCTCCACGGAGGAAGAGAAGAGTTTTTCAGTTGGTGGGTGGGGTGAGGGAGCAAAAGGGGTAGGTAGATAATCTAATCAGATCATCTGCCGACGTTATTATGTAACTGGCCTCGGCAGAGCAAGGGCCCAGTGACCAGGGTACCGGCTCCGCGGGGCCGCTGCCCACACCCCTCTACGTCAGGGCGTGCGAAAGTAGGATCTGATAATCGAGGAATGAGAATGAGGTTTCCAGGGACCAAGGATGGGGGTCTTCAAGGCCCCACCGTTCGAGCGATTGCGGCAGTCGTGCCTTGGCCGGCTGTTGAGATGGACCGACAATATAAGTCAGTTTGCGTGTAGTGACGCGCCCGGCGCAGCCAGCTGTACTCTCTCGAGGCTCATACAGTCACACCCAGGTAGTCGAGGTGAACCAGACGGAATCATGAACAACTCGGCAGCCATGCCGACACCACCCATCACGCAGCTCCGGCCGCTGCATTCTCACCAACAGCCGTCGTCTGGAGTGCAGAAGGATCAACAACATGCAGATGATCCTCAGCTGCTGCACTGGTCCAGCCGCCTCGAACCAACACCCACCAAGTACACATCCATCCAGGCCTTTGTAAAGCTCGTCTCGCGCATACTCGTCCTTGACGCTGGCGAGGCGTATAGTATCCAAGACACCACACGCGGTGGCTACCTCTTGGCTCATGCTACTGGTGAAGGCCATGAAGATAAGGATGGAGTATTCACACAAGTTGAATATGACCATGACATCCCAACCGACTTTTCTATTGGCAAGGGCAAGGTGAGTTGTGATGCACAGCCATAATTGTAGGCGTTCATACGCTAACACCTATCTCAGGCGTTGCAGCTTCACTTCGATGAGGCAGCCAACCAAGTACGGTTGACCGCGCAGGCCAATGTCATCCCCACAGGAGCCCTTGAGGCTTTGGGTCAGATGCTGGACGACCTCATGCTTGGCATCCAGCAAGGCCCAGGTGGTGAATGGACACAGCCTTCTGTGCTCAACTTTCCCCCAAAGTCCAGGCCCTTGCCTCTCACTCCTCAAGACTCGACCACCTCAGAGAGCGGCGATGGTGCGCCAGCTCTACTTCACAGGTGGTTTGAGCAACGCGTGACAGAAACTCCCCAGAGAACGGCACTGGACTTTCTCACAGACCTCGAAAGCGGCACGAGGGTCCAGTACACCTATGAACAGGTTGAAAATGCTGCCAACGCTCTGGCAGCTGAGCTAGTTCGCACCTATGAGCAGTCACAATCATCTGTCAAGACTGTTGCCGTCCTGATAGGACCCTGCCCAGAGCTGTACATCAGCTACCTGGCTGCGCTAAAGGCCGTCGTTGCCTTCTGTCCCATTCCCGTGGATGCCCCTGAGGAGAGGAAGGAGGCGTTGATACAAGATCTCCAGCCCGCTGCTCTTCTTCTTGCTGCATCAACACTGCAGGAGACATCATCTTCATGGACAGCCGCGCGTACCACAATCAGCGTGACTCCGTATCTCGCAGCATGCGACGTCAAGTCGGAAAGACCCTCAACCTCATATCCCTCTACGGAAACTGATGTAGCGTACATCTTGTACACATCAGGAACCACCGGCAAGCCGAAAGGTGTATCCGTCAGCCACATCTCCGTGGCGTGCACTGTCTCTTCACTCAGTGCTCACTACGGATTTGTGACACCATCATCATCCAGCGAGCCCGTCAGATGGTTCCAGGGTGCTGCACCAACCTTTGACATCTCTCTCTTCGAGATCTTCTGGACGCTCAGCACTGGATCAACACTCTGCTGTGCTCCACGTGAGTTTACACTGCAGAACATTGACAAGGTCGTTACTACCTTGAAAGCCGACATCACCAACATCACTCCCAGTTTCGCCAGCCTACTGGACCCTTCATCTATCCAGGGTCTGATGGTTGGTGGAGAAACGCTGAATGCACGCCTCCTGCAAGATTTCGCACACTACAACCCTACATCAGATAGTGATGACCAGGGGCATGCGCCCAGGGGTATCTACAACGGATACGGCCCTACAGAAACCGCCATCTACTGTATTGCCCAGGCGCATGTGCCAGAGAAGCAGCGAGGTTCCGTGCTAGGAACTCCTCTCGCAACGTGCGGTGCTCTCATCGTCGACCAGTCCCAGGCGGCAAGCTTGCAGCCTGTACCTATGGGCGCGACAGGAGAGCTCGTAATCACAGGCTCGCAGGTGAGCAGACTGGGTTATCTCAACCGTCCGGATGACACAGCTTCTGCCTTTGTCGACGATGCGCGGTGGGATCGAGCGTATAGAACTGGAGACCGGGCTAGAATTGTATGGGATCCCCGCGGAGAGCCTGCAGTTGAGTTCTTGGGCAGAATATCTGATGATCAAGTCAAGCTGAGCGGAAGACGTGTCGAGCTCGGCGAGATTGAGAGCGTGTTGGCAAGCAAGGTCGAGGGCGTGCGAGAGACGCTTGCTTGTGTCTGGAAGCCGCAAAGTTCTCAAACAGGCTCAGAGAAGGTTGTGAGTGTCGTTGTCCTTGAACCAAGCGCCGGTCTGGCCTTTGAGACAGTCCGCCAGAAGTGTTTCGATGCCTCGCAACGACACCTGCCAGACTACATGAGGCCTTTCAAGATCCTTCAGATCGATGCACTCCCCAGGTCTGCTTCTGGGAAGGCTGATCGCAAGACAGCCTTGGCGTACGTGCGAGAGACCTTGAAACAGGATCAACCGCAACCAGAGTCCACTCAGGATGAAGCCACTGAGCAGCCTCTGTCGAACCCTGAAGACGCCAAGTTGGAAGCGGAGATCCTTTCTATTGTGGATGGCATTCTGAGTGATGGCTCCGCCACTATGAAGAAAATCACCGCTAGCACGCCGCTCGCCGAGGTTGGCATGGACAGTCTTCGTGCAATGAGACTTTTGCGCGATATCAGAAAGCAGTGGCCAACCTCTGGATCTGAGAATGTCCGTCTGCAGCCATCACTAGCCCTGCTTCTCGACTCGGGAGCTAGTGTTCGCTCCGTCTTCTTCCCTGCGACAAGGGATGTCGGTGGCTCGGCCAGGGAGGCAGACATCAAAAACCAGCTCGCCAAGTTCTCCTCCGCATATGCGTCAGAGGCGATTGAGAAACTCAACCTCACAAGCGAGGCTGACATTGAGACGATCCTTCCCGCAACATCCACACAGAGCCAGCTGGCTGTGAGCTTTGCCATGGATAGGCGTAACTACATTAGCCATTCTGTGTTGAAGCTGAAGCCTGATGTCTCGGCCGAGGCCCTCAAGAAATCGATCGAAACGGTCCTTTCTGAACAAGCCATCTATCGAAGTGCGATGATCCCTAGTGACGATTCCCTGTCACCCTTCGCTCAGGTCATCCTGACACCCGAGGCATGGGAACGACTGGGCAACACGACAAGCCGGGTCGTACACAAGACAGCAAGCGCAAGCGAACTTGCTGGCGATGCTCAAGTCTGGCTCGACGTCGCAGAAGAGAATATTACTTTCGATTCACCTCAGAGACTCTACCATATCCAGGTTATTGAACCTAACTCCGAATCCGCTTCTGATGGTACTGGCCTTTTGGTTATCAGCGTTGCTCACTGCATCTGCGATGGCCCTTCGCTCGAGGTACTCATGAGTGACATTACTAGGCGCTATGCTGGTCTGGAACCTCTCCCAAGACAGGGCATCTACGATGTCGTTTCGGACTGGGTCTCCAACGTGAGTCCCGAGACGGACAAGCTATGGCAACAGGCTCTTGAGGGCTGGGAAGCCGACAGTTTTGGTGCTTTGAGCGGCAATAATGTCAAGTCGTCCGCAGACTATGGACATGCAATGGTTCAGTACGCGAGTGAGCTACCCTGGCAAGTCTTGGAAGACAAGAGTAGGGCCCTCGGTGCATCTCCGCTGTCTATTCTTCAGGCGTCCTGGTCTCTGCTCCTTAACTTGTACTCTGAGGCAGACACTGGAGATATTACGTTCGGAAGCGTCATTTCGGGCCACCATCATCCCCTCTCTGCACACGCACCTACGTTCTCTGTCGTGCCCTGCCGAGTGGCCCTGCCCGAGACGCAGACTGTTGGCCAGCTTGTCAGTAACCTCAAGGACCATTCGAGGTTTGCACAGAGCCACCGACACACGTCCTTTGGAATATTCAAGACGCTGCCCTACAATACGGCTTTGGCCCTACAAGCGTATTCCTCTGATGATACTAGGTCTGAGACTGTCCCTGCTCTCTGGACCAAAATCCGTAACCCAGCCATTCGTTATGATTTTGACATCTTTGCTGAGGTCTTTCCCACCGACCCTCACTCCCCAGACCGGAATGGGCAATTCAGCAACATGAATTTCAAGCTGACATACCGCGATGATGCTCTCTCGGATATCTCGGCCACAATCATCGTGAACCAGCTCGCAGCACTCACTGAAACCATCCTTGGATCGCTCCCCGACGACTTGGTCCAGGGACTGCCGGCACGTCTGCCTAGAAGCCTGCTCTCGTGTGAAGGAACAATTCCAGCCCCGACTGAGGACGAGGAAGAAAAGAAGCAGCAAATTCGGGATCGTGTTGAGCTTTTGCACTCTCAGTTCGAGAACCAAGCTGCGTCGACCCCTGATCGTCTGGCCTTGAGTTTCCACAGCTCCTTGGAATCACCCCCAGTTGAGTTGAGCTATGCAGAGCTTGACGCTAGAGCTAATGGCCTGGCAAATATTCTGCGAAAGGAAGACGTGGCCATCATCCCCATCTGCATGCAGCGGAGCGTTGAACTCTACGTCTCTATCCTGGCTATCCTGAAAGCCGGCTCGGCCTGGTGCCCTGTTGATGAGACTTCACCCGTACAAAGACGCACCTCACTTATCGCCAGAACACAGAGCAAGGTCCTCTTGACAACCACCGAGTCTCTACCTTTGGTGGAGCCCTGCCTTGCCCAAGAAAGCCTGGAGGGCATGCGTGTGATTCTTGTCGACAAGTACGCAGACCAGAGCACTTCCGTGAGAGCGGACCCTCGAGACAGTATCTCTTCTTCACGCACTCTCAACGGTGAGGACTTGGCTTATCTCTTGTGGACCTCGGGTACCACCGGCGAGCCAAAGGGCGTCATGATCCAGCACAGCGCGGCGGCACAGGCTATGCGTGACCTGCAAATCCAAGTTGAACACGACCCAAAGACTGAACAAGTGCGCACACTGCAACTGTCGGCCTACAGCTTCGACGTCTTTGTGCAGGATCTATTCTACACTTGGGGCTTGGCCGGTAGCGTCATCAGCGGCACAAGAGAGCTGGTGCTAGGCACATTCACTGAATTCATTTGGAAATCCAAGCCCACGCATGCTCATCTCACGCCTTCATTTGGCGCTAGTATTGCTGTCGACGAGATCAAGGGGTCGACTCTGCAGTACGTTACCTTCATCGGCGAGAAGCTCACAGAAGACGTTGCCGAAGCCTGGGCGGCGCCTGAAATCACCACTCGCGCGTATAACACATACGGTCCCGCTGAGAATGCGGTCGTGTCTACCATGAGGCGATTCTACGGCAAGAGTAGGGACAAGGCCAAGGCTGCCAACGTGGGCTTCCCGCTGAACCCCTGCACGTCTTATGTCGTCCGCGAGGTCGAGACTGGACAAGACAAGAAGCGCTGGGAGCTCGTCCCGCGGTATGGAGTCGGTGAGCTGGCCTTAGGTGGTGCTCAGGTAGCTAAGGGCTACCTCGCCAACGAGGCTAAGACGACCAAGGCTTTCATCCAAGGCGGCCCCGGCATCGATGAGCGCATCTACCTGACGGGAGACATGGTCCGTCTTAATGACCACGGATTCGAGTTCCTTGGTCGAAACGATGACTTGGTCAAGATCACGGGTATCCGCATCGAACTGAGTGAGATCAGTGCTGCCTGTGCCAGTGTCAAGGATGAGGAAGCCGCCGTGGAGCACGTCGAGACGCTGTACCTTGTGCGCCCAGGTGCCGAAAGTGGCAGCAACAACAAGGTCGTCGTCACCTTTGTCTCTGTCAAGAAGGATGGAGTTGACACGAGCAAGATCAGATCGCAGGTCTTCCAGCGAGCTAGAGATGTGCTGCCTGCGTACATGGTCCCCGGACACGTTGTTGTCTTGGATACGACGATGCCCAGGACTGCATCCAACAAAGTGGACCGCAAGGCACTGCAGGAGATATACAAGGCATCGGATCTCAATGTCTTGGCTGGAAGAGATAGCTCTGACAAGTCATCCAGTGGTGATGGTCAGGAGACAAGACCGCAATGGGAGGAGAAACAGCTTCCTGTTCTCCAGACCATTGCTGACCACTTCAAAGTGGCGATCGAGCCTTTGTCTCCGGATGATAGTCTGGCTGGCCTGGGTTTCAGCTCTCTGCAAGTCACTAAGCTAGCGTGGTTGTTGAGACGGCAGCTGAAGTGCCAAGTCGGGGTTCTTGACCTGATGCGATGTCAGTTCCTCGGTGAGCTCGTTGACGTCGTTCTCAGCAAGCTACCAAGCCAAGAGCCTGCACCTGAACAACCCAACAGCACCGCGGCCCCAGAGAAGCCTGCGGAGGTTTCTTGGGTTGCTTCCATCAAGGAGTTGCTGACCAAGAAGCTGCGCGGAGATATGAGGCCACAAAACACGTCGTATGTGCTGCCCGCAACTCCGGTGCAGGAGTCGCTCATCTTCGAGACGATGCTCGAGCCCAAGGCGTATTGGGCACACAGGATTTTCGACCTGAGCCACCTGGGGGAAATTGATAGTGCTCGTTTGAAGGAAGCTTGGACAGAATCTGCCAAGAAGTTCGATATTCTCCGAACCTTCTTCGCTTCCCTGACACAACTGGATTTGGAGAGCACAGAAGGCTTTGATAATGCTGTCACTTGGGCCCGTAAGCAAGGTGTTCAGGCTACAGTCCTCCAGCTGGTCAGAGATGAGCCAGCAGTGCACTGGAACCTGCTTTCCAGCGTCCAGGACCAAGATCTAGCCAACTTGGCCGAGAAGCTTCAGGTGGAGCTGTCACCGACAAGAACCATCCAGCCTCCGTGGGCGGTCACACTTGCTGAGGAAGACGGCAAGACCAAGTTGATGCTGAGCATGCATCACTCACTTTACGACGCTGTGGCCTCGGAAATCCTTCTCAACACCGTCACGAAGCTTTACCAGAAGCAAGCCGTGGGCGAACATGCGTTGCCACTGAAGAGAGGCATGGAACTGGGTCTCCTGCCCACACCTTCTCAAAGACAAGAGGCTGCGTCTGTATGGAACGATCGTCTTGCCGAGCTTAGGAAGTCCGCGGGCGCCCTCAATGCTCCTTTGCCTGACCTGACTCAGTCTCGGCAGAAGCAGCCACAGAGGATCCTCATGTCAAGAAAAGAGATTCCCTCTTCGTTGTCCAAGTCTACATCAGAGTCTGGCTCGCCCGCTCTTCCGACCTTGTTCCAGTCCGCATTCGGATGCGTCTTGGCGTCGTACTTGGAGCTCAAGGCTGTCATGTTTGGCCAGACTGTCTCGCAAAGAATCCTGCATGCGGACCTTTCCCGCGTCATGGGCCCTGCCATGGCCACTCTTCCCATCGTGGTTCGCGCCGATGCCCCTTCGGCTCAAGAGCTCTGGACCGACATGGTACGCGACGCGTCCAGCCTCTTCCGAAGCTCGCACAACTTGCATCCTGTGGATATCAAGAAGATGCTCAACCAAGGCAGCGGAAGCAGCAACGCCCCTTTCCCGGGTCTCTTTGTCTACCACCCGGCCCCAGACAGCGTTCAAGATGAGGAGCACAGCACCGGGGAAGAAATGTTCCGCGAAGTAGGCCAGGCGCTGTCACTCAACGTGGAGCATCCGCTTGCTTTCAACATCTTTGAGGCGGATGGAGCTATTGAGCTCACCGGTGATGGACGCCGTATTTCGCAGGAGCAGTTGGACCTTATGCTGGAACAGATCCTTGAGCAAGCCCGAGTCATGCTCGAGGCACCTCAGACCCCCCTCAACAAGCTTCAGAATAGGATGAGCCGCGGTATCGTATCCATCAGTGGCGAGGCTACCGCTGATGAGACACGTGCCCTTGACCCGACCGAGAAGGTTTCCCTGTATGCGTCCGAGCATCCAGAATGGATTGCAGCCGAGGAGGTCATTTTCCAGGACTCGGATGAGGTGGAGGACGATATTGTCACAAAGACCATCACCTACGCCCAGCTGGACAAGCTCACCAATGCCATCGCGACTAAGCTCGCATCTCACGAGACCCATCTTCAACCTGACGACGTCGTTGCCATGTATCTCGGCAGGGATATCAAGTCACTTGCGGCCACTCTAGCCATTTTCCGCTCTGGATACATCTACCTTCCCGTCGACGAGGATCTGCCCGCAGCTCGAAAGCAACTCCTCGTCCGTGACGCCAAGGCAAAGATCATCATCACCACCAAGGAGCTTGTCGGGGACCTAGACCTAAATCTCGATAGTGATCCACCAGCTTTGATTCTCCCAGACGGTGACGATGATGTCGACACAATTCTCTCTTGGCAGATTTCTGAGAGACAGGTTGAAAGTGGCGATGGCGGCTACCTTCTTTACACATCGGGCTCGACTGGCCGCCCCAAGGGCGTGTGTGTGTCTAACAGCAACCTATGCCACTTCATTTCCGCCTTCAGTGCCCGCTTGGTCGAGCACTCACCCGCTACGGCTAGCCTAGGAGGTGCTGGCAAATATCTGAACCTCACATCCCGTGCCTTCGATCCCCATCTCACGCAACTCTTTGTGCCCTGGTTCCTGGGCCACCGAGTGGTCATTGGTAAGGACCGCACAGCCATGCTTGGCAGCCTACAACAAGTCATCACTGAACTGAATATTACGCACTTTGGTTCCGTGCCCTCTGTACTTACCCAACTGAGACTGCGTCCTGAACACGTACCCTCGGTCAGAGTGGTGACAACTGGTGGTGAAAAGGCGTCGAGCGACCTCTTGGATACGTGGTCTAAGAGTGATGATTCTTCCGACCAAGATGTGGTTCTTTTCAACTTCTACGGGCCAACTGAGGTCACAATCGGCTGCCTCGGTCACGCCGTCAACCACGACTCCAACGCTCGCAACCTCGGTCTACCACTCCAGGGCCTCGAAGCACTACTACTGGCTCCAAACACTGGCGATGAGCAAGTCGTTGCTAAGAGAGGGCAACCGGGTGAGCTTTGCATTGCTGGTCCACAGGTGGCCATGGGCTATCTGGAGAGGCCAGTTGAGAACGCCAAGGTCTTCCAAACTACCTCGCTTCTGGGAGATGGCGAGAAGAGAATCTACAGAACAGGCGACATGATGAGGATGATGCACGATGGCACCCTGGAATTCTTGGGCAGAGCGGATCAGCAGGCCAAGATCCGAGGTCAGAGACTCGAGCTCGACGAAGTGGTTTCTTTCCTCAAAGAAGCTGCAGCCGATGAGGGCGAGCTCGACTTTGCCGCCGCCGTTGTTGCCAATGGTGAGGATAGCTCGAACCAGCAGCAGCAGCTACTGGGTTTTGTGGCCCGCAAGGCGAAGAGTCTTCTGAAGGGCGAGGCCGAAGCTGAGGTTGAGCTGATCCAGAACCATAGCCAGGCTGTAAAGTCACTGCTGGAAAGGATTGAGAAGAAGTGTGAGGATGGACTCCCGGCCTTCATGGTGCCCACCATGCTCTTTGTGTCAAAGATCCCCTACCTGCCTGCTTCGGGTAAGGTAGATACTAAGCTTCTGGCTAAGTTGGCAAAGGACTTTTTCGCTTCCCAAGAAGTTGGAGATGCACCTGCACCTACCGCTACCTCGGGCTCAATCTCAAGCTTGAATGCCGCAGAGTCTTTGGTCGTTGCCGCCGTGGAGGAGGCCGTGGGAAGCAATGTCAAGGCCACACCCACAAGCAGCCTTCATCGCCTGGGTATTGACAGTCTGTCTGCCGTTCATCTGGTGTCTCTGTTGAAGAAGCGAGGCTTTTCCAAGCTCAACATCACCGACATCCTATCGCCCTCGTGCACAGTGGCATCCATTGCTCGATTGGCCGACCAAGATTTGGACAGCAGTGCACCGCCCCGTCAGCAGACAACGGAGACTGTAAAGGAGGTCAAGGCACTCGACATTGCCGATCTTGGCCCGGCTCCCGTCGGTCTTGACAAGTTACAGATCGAGGCCGTCCTCCCCTGTCTTCCTCTACAATCTGCGCTTGTCGCTCGCTCGCTGGTATGGCTTAGTGCCCAAAGTGATGCGCCTGAGGATGCAGCAGTCGACGTCCCGTATGTCGCACAATTCAAATACCGCCTCTCCCCCGGTACGGATGTCACCCAATGGAAGAAGACAGCTGAGCAAGCTGTCGCATCCGAGGCCATGCTGAGGACCTGTTTCGTCCAACGTGAGGACGATGGCCAGATCTTCCAGGTTGTTCTCCGATCGCCCGTGTCACCGTTTGATGGCCAAAGTGGCCCTATTGATATGGTCGCTCAAATGAACGTACGACCGCCGATCAGACTTCAAGTTCAAGAGACAGATGCGTCTGGTGAGACTGTTGTATCACTGAAGATACATCATGCTCTGTTTGATGGCGTGGCTATTGACGTGCTTAGGAAAAGACTAGAGCAGGGTTACGATGGGCAAGACTCTATCTCTGCTTCAACTAGCAAGAGCCTCAATGTGCTCACTCAATTATCAGGCTACTGCGCCCTCTCAGATGCCCAAGTCGCGTCCACGAGACGCCAATGGCAGGACAAGCTACGTGGTGTGCGCCCGTGCCGCGTTGGAGCCGACGACAACAAGAACCATAATGCTATGGCTCGTTCGACGCTGCGTCTTTCCTACACAACTTCTAAGCTCAAGGCCAAACTCCAGGCTCAGAACCAAGAGACCGGTGTGTCGATATCAGCTTCCTCTGCTTTCCAGCTGGCGACCGCCGTCTGCCTAGCCAAGCTTACACGGCAGTCGTCCGTCGTCTACGGCTTTGTCATGTCCCTCCGACCTCTACTTAACCACGTTGTCGATGGCGTGGATGAATTTGTCGGGCCATGCCTCAACACCCTAGTCAAGACACTCAGCCTGCAAACAGGAAATGAGACATTGCCTGATCTTGCCCAGAGAGTCCATGACGGCCACATTGATGTCTGCCAGGGCACCATGCCGCTTGTCAGTGTGGACAAGGTACAGCGCTGGGCTGGATCAGAGGACAAGCTGTTCGATAGTTTACTTAGCATCAACCTTGTCCCCGATGATGTGACAGCTGGCGAAACCAAACATGGGCGCATGAATGCTCTACGTACCCAGAGCAAGAGCGACATGGCCTTGGCCATTGATGTTGATTTGCACGCAGATGGCAGCATCGAGTTGACGCTTTCGTCAGCCGGGGCCCTGGATGAGTCTCAGTTGAATGATGTTGGTAGATTGTTCGAAAAGATCGTCAGCAGCTCTGCCGACAAGACGATGAGAGTTGAAGACTTTGTGTCGGTTAACTACGAGGCTAATGATGTCGTTACCACTGGTCATCACACACCCAACGGCATCGAAGTTGGCTCCGACTTCGCAGACGAGGGCTATCAAGAGGCTTTTGCTAGTGTCAAGACCGTCGTCTGTCGTCTGCTTCGCCTCAAGTCGTTTGACATATCGGCCTCCAAGACAACTTCGCTGTACCAGCTTGGTCTCGATTCCATCACTGTTCTTCCTTTCGTCAAGCTGATCAACAAATCGGAGAACATCAAGCTCACTGCGGATGCAATCATCAAGGCTAGAACCATCCAGGGTGCCGCAAGACTTGTTCAGGAAGCGAAGAGCAAGGTTGGTGCTGTCGTCAATGGCAACGGCACAGAAACCAGACGCAACAACGCTACCAATTGCATGAACGAGCGACAGGTATATGACAACACTCTCCAGCGACTGGCAAAGGACCTCATATTCGTCGCGACGCCACTTCAGGAGGGCATGCTCAGTGCCTCATTGGCCATCGAAGGCCAGGCTTATACTTACACTCACACCATTCAATTGTCCGACGAGGCACTTGCAGCAGACACCCCCGACTTTGACAACTTCTTCGCTGCTGTCAAGGATACAGTACAAGCCTGTGAGATTTTGAGAACTCGATTCATCTTTACCCAAGATGATGAAGCACCATGGGTCGGTATTGTGTCACCCACTGAACAGAGCGATCTTGTCAGCTGGGAAGCAGTCAAGTCGGGCCGGGTACAGCTGAAGATCCACCACGCTCTGTACGACGCGACTTCAATTCAAGCTGTTTGGCGCATCCTGGGCGAGAACTACCGCAAGCGCCTGCAAGGCCAAGATCAAGACGCTGAAGTAGCCGAAAAGCATCTGTTCAGACCATTTGCACGGACAGTCGCTCTGGCGCAGAAGCCTTCAGTGGCATTCTGGACCAACCTGGTTCAAGACTACAGCTACACGCCGCTTGAGTTCCCCAACGACTCGCTTCAGGCATCATCCGCTTTCCACTTTGCTTTGAGCGAACAAGAACTGTCGCTTCTGCAGACAAGATGCAGGGAACTCAGCGTGACCACCAAGGCGGCCCTTCAATTAGCGTGGGCAAAGGTACTGAGTGAGTCTCTCTACGGGCAACGGGATATTGTCTATGGCGAGGTCGTCTCGACCAGTGGTGGTTTTGATGGTGACGGTGTCGTCGTTGGCCCTACAATCAACACAGTGCCCATGCGTGTCAAGCTGGCAGACCAGGGCGCCACCGCCAACCTCGCTGAGGCATTGGCCCGAGTGCAGAAGCTGAGTGACGATGCGAGGGGAACAGATGCAATGGCGTCTCTGAGGAAGATCCAGACATTGTGGAGATCGTCAAGTCGGGACCAGGAACATGTTCCAGCAAGCTTGTTCCAGAGCTTGTTCGTGTTTGATGGTGTCATCACCTCATCAGAAATCAAGGGTGACAACTCAGCACAGCCGCTGTTCAAGCCTGCTCCCCAGAATACGAAGGAAGATTCCGATGACGGTCCGGCCTATGACGACTATCCTCTGATCGTCAGCTTCCATATCAAGAACAATACCCTTTGTGGAAAGTTGAGAGCCAAGTTGGGCAAAACAGAGGTGGAAAACTTGGGAAGCCAGTTGGAGGCTGCGGTGAGAAGCGTTGTTTCGGAGGAGCTTCAGAAGCCAGTGCTTGATATCAGCCAAGTGGAAACAGTGGGGAAGAGGAACTCAGTCACGAACGGGAACGTCACAAATGGGACGGCCAATCATTCAGAGATGAAGGGCATGACACCAACTGCTGACGCTGCTCTGGAGGTGGTGAAAGCGGTGCTCGGCAAGAGGTGCGCGGGCAAGGAGATCGGCTACAACACGAGGCTGGTGAACGTGGGCCTCGACTCGATCTTGGCTATTCGCCTGTCAAAGCTACTGAAGAAGCAGGTGGGAGTCAGCGCGAGCGTCTTTGATATCATCAAGGGTGCTAGTGTCTATGATATTGTCAAGAACTCTGCCTCGACTCGAAAGATCGTGGCACAGAAACCGGAACGACAGTTGTTGAATCAGGAGGGAGAGCTGAAGGAGGTGGCGGCTAACGCGCTCGGACTGCCCAAGGACGTCGTCAAGTCTGTCTTACCGGCGCTGGCGGGTCAACGTGCGCACTTGGAGCAATGGCTCTACAACGGCAAGAGGTTCTTTGAGGCCCCTTGGGTGTACCGAGTTGACGATTCTTTCGACGCAAAGAAGGTGGAGAGCTCCTGGGCTGAGCTTTGTCGAGTTCACGAAGCGCTCCGTACCACGTTCGTCTGGACAGACAATGCTACTGGACTCGTTCAAGTCACCTTGAGCGAGCAGTGGACCGGAGAAGAACGATTCGCTGTTGTCCAAGACTCGTCGAAGTCGATCCAAGACTTGATCGACGAGTATGTCCGCGAGGAAAATGGCAAGCCATCAGACCTGAGACAGCCACCAGCTCGTCTCTCGTTCCTAGAAGTTTCGGATGGCAAGGCAGTTGTCCTTCGAGTGCACCATGCTCTATACGATGCATGGAGCATCAAGATGATCGAGAAGGACTTGAACGAGCTCTTGGCCTCTGGCAATGCGGTGCAGGCTCGTGCATCTATTCAAGACGTGGCCCAACAAATCAGAGACGTCAGGCAACCCCATGCCGAGGACGCGTACTGGAAACAGCATCTGTCTCAGGCCCAGGACACCGTCCTGCGCACAAGTGATGCATCATCAGAATCCACAAATAAGTCTCCGCTGGGCCCGCACTTCAAGGCCAGCTACTCTGCAGTCGTCCCACAAAGCACTGTCGACATCCTCTCGGAGACCAAGAGCAATGCACGCACCTCGGCCGCCATCATCCTTGCCTATGCAAAGACACTGGGTCACTTCACGGAGCGTTCTCGACCCACGTTTGGCCTGAACCACGCATCTCGGTCCCTTTCTTCCGTGGACGGAACACAGACTCTCGACTTGACTACCGCGAGCGTGCCAACCCTGACTGTGACACCCTTCTGCGTGGACCTGGGAAGCCAGATCTCTGAGGAGCATCTGCTAGACTTTGTGCAAGACCACCTAGCGCAGCTCACCAAGTTTGCCCAATCGGATGGCGTGCAAAAGTTCTCCCCCAAGTTCAACTCCTACATCAACATTCTCTTCCCTGGAGACAATACCGAGGATGAGGATGTCCAAGCCGCAGCCAAGGTGCTCAGCAGGCACAGACTCGGAGAGCCTCTTGCTTCGGATTACTTCACCGTCACTCCCCCATCGCCATCCACAGTCTCTACCATTGAGGGGCTGGAGACGTCCCACTTGTGCCCCCACCGACTTTTCTTCAATGTCATCGTTCGTCAAGGCCAAGGTATCAGCCTGGCAGTGAGCGGCGATGAGGCATTATTCAACGGAGATCAGGCAGTGGTCGCAAAGCTCGCGACGGATTTCGGTGCTGAGTTGGCTAAGATCATTGAAGGTACACATACAAACTGAGTTCCTGGGAATTGGATTAGAGAGAAAGTAACCGCATGGGTTGGATGAGAGATGGAGATTAGAGGTGGATGTTTTAGTGCCTTGTTTGTAATGCATATAGAAGATAGAAACTTCCTCATTAATAAGATAGAGACTTATAGTAGAGAAAATGAGCCAAAGAACAGTGACAACTTGTATGGCTAGCCTATTGAGAGACTACTTCTGGCTTGGTACCTTGGCTTGGTGGAAGGGTTCCCAGGTGGCTAGGGAATGTTGTAGCACATAGAGAAGTCTTGGCGGGCCTGCAATCACGGCTATTGATACGGATGACTGCATTATGCCGACCGTGAACACTATTTGCGGGGAAGCAGGGAGAAGCCGAGGCTCAAGATTCATCTGTGTGTCTTCAGTTTGAGACAGCTGGTGGTCCTCACTCCCGTGTCGGTCTGTCGATCTGCCGGCATACCCTAGCTATCTATACGCGTATACGCAGTCAGTTCCACAGAGGCTGGCGTCAAATTGTACTTCGGAGGCAGTTAATACGCGGATAAGACTAGGATGCCTTTCGCTAATATGCTCTCTGCCGATCTTCCATGACGTACATGGTCTTTCCACCTTGTTTCTAAACCTCTATTGCCAGTCGGGATATTTTCCGCCCCTCAAATAAACAAGTGTGCGACTACAGCGTCGTAATACATCCGCTGCGAGCCGCAATGGCTTGCGGACCTGCTCCTCTGTGGAGAACAAGGCTATTAATGCCGTGATGTCAAGGTCCTCTTCTTTATTTATTAGGCCTCAGGAATCTTGTGTTCATTAGATCTGACATTTCTCCCATTTAACGCGATCATGTTTCTTCCTTTACTTTGTCTTTGTACGTCTCTCGCGGTCGGGGTTTCTGCCCAGGCCGACCAACTCCCTGCTACCCCCACCCTCGAACCCATCAAGCTCACAAAGTTGCCTCTTCCTCCTGCTATCGATGACGATGCCACTCCTGGTGCTTGTAATTCCACCGTAAACCCAAGGGAAACTGGCTGTACTGGCAAAACATTGCCCTTTGCGGGAGGTAGCTTTCTTCCCGATGGAAACCATGTACTGGTTCAGGTGACCTTTCTTGGCTCAGAAGAGAACAGCATCTACAACGGCACTCAGATCATCGCTGTCAAGACAACCGGCAACACGTTCTTGAATGGCGATCCCTGGAAGTGTCTTACCTGTGGTGTCGACAGAGATGAAGATACGTTCGAGTATCCCCAGACATTCCATGATGGAAAACGCGCCCTTGCCGGCACGAAGATCATTGATTGCGGGGAGCCGACCTTATCAGCGATGAATGCACTCCTGTGAAAACCCGTATCTATCCGATTCGATGGAACACTAGTCCTGACGGCTCCGGCGATGGAGGACCGATACGCGAGCTCCGTTTACATCCGGATAATGTCCATTTGGGCTTCAATTCTTTCACAAACATCAACGGAAAGCTTGACCAGTACGGATACTTAGCAAGACTCAGCTTCAACCCCTCAACCGAGGCTGGATCTCCTCGTGGACCCCGATACGACCTTCTCAACGTTACCAGACTCTTTGACCCAGCCGACACACAGACCGTGGAGGCCAAAGGCGACCAGCTGGTGGTAAACCCAAATGCTCTTGCGGTTGGGGAATTCAGGGGCTTCAGTGGCGATGGAAAGGAAGTAAGCTATGTGGGATATCCCACAGAGTCGTCAAACATTGATGTCTTTGCTGCCGACTTAACCACCGGGGCCGTTCGTCGGCTCACAAATCACCCCGAATACGTTGATCCGATTGACTTCTCTCCTGACAACCAATGGTTTGTGATCTTGGATACGCGAGGAACGGATCGCCAGATGTGGCTCTCAGGCATGCGGAACATTCCTCCTATCACCGACCTCATCAGCACCTCTGCAACGTCTTCAACGAGAAACAACGGCCGCAGAAGATTTTTCTACCCGTATTTACTTGACCGATACGGTGATCGAGGCGATTACTACGGCCAGAGGATTAACGACCAGGGGGCTGGTGTGCCTGGTAGTGGCGACTTTAACGATCCGGAGTGGAACGCTAGAGCTGATCCAAGATGGTCTCCGGATGGCACTCAGATCATGTACTGGGAGGAACAGGCACTTTCACCCGCATGCGGTGGTGAGAATCCTCTTCCATGTTATCCCTCCAAGGAACCGTACGGTAGAGCGCAGCGGGTAATCATCGCGACCCTCACGGACCGGAAGCCGCATGCCCCTCAAAAGATTGAGCCCATTTCTGATGTTGTCCCTTGGGGCGTGCCGTATGTTCCGGGTAGCGAAACTCCAGCTCGGCCAGAACCATCACCCGGCAACTACACGCTCAAAGGAAAGGCAAAGGGATATGCAAAGGTCAAACTTCGAGAGAACCCTAGCACTGGCGCTCTCAACTACGTCCATGTTGACTATTTTGACTTCTCCGATGACGGACAAACCAGTCTCAACGGCACTGAAAGCGTCATGACTCGAATGGACTCGGCAACCGAGACTTTTATCGACTGGCGTTCTGATCTCGTGCAAATCAGTAGCAATTCGACAAACACTAAGAAAACAGGCCCCGAAGGGTTCCAGCTAAGGATTGATACCTTGAAGAATATTTTCAATGCGAATGGGACACTCACTACGGGGGTCAATGGCAAAGTCTATTTACAACCTGCTAATAGGACTTAAGATAGTATTAACTTTGTCAAACCCAACGGACAAACAACAGATGTATAGCTTACGTTAAACCAGACATATCTCTTCCACACCCATGCGAGTGTATCCATACTCGTCCCACTCTGTGTAGTAGTCATAGCCTTCTCCATACATTATGCCGTGTAGGTATGCCTCGCCCACGACACGATACTTGGAACCTTCCACGTGGTGCAGAATAAAAGGCACTCTTGCGCCCATCAAGAGCCATACTTCATCCTTGCTACTGGGCTCCTTTCCAAGAGAATTGGGCCCAGTCCGAATAATCCCGATTCTGTCATGAACAGCTTTCGCCCCTCGGTAGCACTGCGCATGTTTTTCTCGAAGTTGCGAAGTTTCCTCCGCCCCAGGGGTGTGAGTCGTTGCATTGAAGGCCGCTTGTATCTGCCGCGAAGGGGGTCCTTGTCTCCTTGGGTCTCGTCCACTTGAGTATGGAAACACTCGCCAATATGTGTCGCGGTGGGGAGGAACTCTTATTGAATATAGATTATATGAATATTATATTAATTAAAGAACTAAGTTATTATAAGGTATTAACCCCTTAACTATATATAT
>JAADYS010001350.1:0-19206 GCA_012931995.1 Fusarium albosuccineum
GGTCCAAAAATACACGACTCTGATCTTACCACGACTTGAGATTTTAAATGACTACTATTAGGTTAAGGTATCGAAGATATTATCATAAAAGAAGCTTAGGTCTTAGCTACTATATAGTATTAATTCTTTATGAAATATGCCTAGGTTTAGCCATATTGTGGTATAAGGATTTACCCATCATTCCCGTGTTTTCTTGGACCCCCGAGGATGCCTAGGAAAAACATGTTTGGATCTCTCTGTCTTGAGTTTCCCCATTGTCATATCGGTGACTATCTTTCTTGCACTGACTACCTGTCCACAATTCGCGGCAGATTGCCTATCTTGGTCTATGTCTTATAAAACTCGACTCTGGCGGCGTCTTTAAAGCTCTCGAAAGTGCGATTTCACATGAAAATACATTTACTAGTAGACCACGGCTATGTCTATTTTGGCCTCTGGACAAGAATATTTAAAGTCGTCCTTAGCGGACAATTCTCGATGATCATCTCTAGTATTCGTATTCGTACCTCTAAGCTGAGCTATTGACTATCTGCCGGATATCAATCCTCTCTGCCCTTGATCCTCAACTAAACCCTAGTCCAGCGGGCGAATAAACCACCACAAAACTCGCAATTACGAAATCTGACCCAAATCCAAAAACCCAGAAGCAAGGGATGTTCCAACAAATACCGAAGAATCGTATGGTCGTCCATGCTCATCCGCGGGACTGGACGGCTCCGGATGGCACCACTCGCACCACTTTGAGCTCTCCCCCCGCCCTGCTCCGAAATCTCGGTGCTCTCAGCGCCTAATCCTCAGCATCTCAGGGGCCCTCTGAGCGCTGGCACGCCGCGCAATCCGGCACTCCCATTGGCTTCCGCTGCAAATCTGCCCCGCCTTTGACCCCTCAAAAACGGTCCCCTGAATCTGGCAACTGCCCGCCAATTCTGGCCCCTAGGTTTTCACCGCCTTCCATGTCGCCCCCTTGATCAGAGCTTCTGGGCTCATTGATTGACCTTCCCTGCCCCTTGTCCCGCCGCGCCGCAGTCGAGAAAAAAAGCCCTTGGGAGGGGAGGCAAAGACAGGTCTCACATTCTTTTTTATTTCTCGAATTTCCACTCCTTTGGTCTCGTCTCGTCTTCATCTTCCCTTTGCAATTGCTTTCCTTGCTTGGACGAGATATAGACAGAGTCGGATACCGTCGCAATGTCTGCGGCCAACGCCTCCACCGTTACTTCGAGGGCCAAGGGCGACAGCCCGACCCCGGCTCCCGCGGGCGAGCATGACGACGCTGCCCAGAAGAACAACGACTTCTTCTGGACGTATACCGAGGAGCCTCATCGAACTCGTCGTCTGGCCATCATCAAAGCCCATCCCGAGGTTCGTCTTATCCCAATTGGCCTCACCGTCTCAGACCTCGAAAGCTGACCTGGCCCCATCTACAGATCACCAAGCTCTGTGGCCCCGAGCCTCTCACGAAATGGGTCGTTCTCGGTGTCGTCTCTCTCCAGGTCTTCTGGGCCTGGATGCTTCAGTCGACATCGTTCTTCTCTTGGAAGTTCTGGGCCGTGGCCTACGTCTTTGGCGCAACTGCCAACCAGAACCTCTTCCTTGCCATCCACGAGATCTCCCACAACCTGGCTTTCAAGAGCCCTCGAGCCAACCGTCTGATCGCTATCTTCGCCAACCTGCCGATTGGCATCCCGTATAGCGCTTCTTTCCGAGTACGTACAGTGTTCTTGCGCTCAAGACCAGCGACCGGTGCTAACTCTCTTCCAGCCCTACCATCTGACCCACCACAAGTCTCTTGGTGTCGATGGTCTCGATACTGATCTCCCAACCGCCTTCGAGGCTTTCGTTCTCGACTCCATCCTCGGAAAGGCCTTCTTCTGCACCTTCCAGATCTTCTTCTACGCCCTCCGTCCTATGGCCGTCTACCGTGTTCCCCTGACTTCGGTTCACTACCTCAACATCGCTGTCCAGCTCGGTTTCGACGCCCTCCTCTATAAATACGCCGGCCTAAACGCTATCCTATACCTCCTTCTCTCCTCCTTCCTCGCTGGTAGTCTTCACCCTCTGGCCGGCCACTTCATCGCCGAGCACTACGTTTACGAGACCGTCACACCCTCCGCGCGGGACCCCGAGAACCGCATCCCCGTCCCTGAGACCTTCTCCTACTACGGACCCCTGAACTGGTTCACCTACAATGTCGGCCTGCACAACGAGCACCACGACTTCCCCGCTGTGCCCTGGACTCGCCTCCACGCTGTGCGCGACATTGCCCACGAGTTCTACGATGACCTACCCCGTCATGAGAGCTGGTGCTACGCCATCTGGCGCTTCATCTGGGACGAGAACGTTGGCATGACTTGCCGCGTCAAGCGCAAGAACGGTGGCCGTCTTGTTGGCGGTGGTGTCAACTGGAAGGAGTCCGAGATCCAGGCCTAAAGTCTTTCCCTGTGAATGGGGGAGTCTGTTGGGATGTGATATAGTACAAATGAAATTTCCGGGTCTTGATTGATTTTGCTTCGAATTGGCATGAAAGAAAAGCGCATGTCTGTGTTTTGGTTTTGACTGGGGCTGGCCACGAGTCGGCGCAATAGATGAAACGCATCAGCAGAGCACAGTTCATTGCGCATGGCGTTTGGGTCGAGATGTACGATTTTGTAATGACGTTCTTCTGGGCAGCTGGGTTCAGTATTATGACAAGTACATAGAACAAGTGAAATATTAGATCTCCCTTGCGCAAAAGAATGACAGCCTTGTAGAGGTTGGGATGCGAAATTGTCAGAGTGCAGGCTTAAACAACAAATTGACGCCCAGGTTCAGCGAATGCGATTAACAAGATAATAAGTAAGAGACACAAGAAAAACATCGAGAGCCGTAAGTGGCTCAAGTTAGAGTATACAACCAAGCTGCCTCAGAAGCAGCTCGCATCCGTTTTTCTTCCCCGGCTGAGCATCAACCACTTGCGGCAATCATCCCCTCGCGTTAGCCAATTGAGACACCATCGCTCTTTATGGCCTCATCCTTCTCCTTTCCCTTCGCCCTCACCTAGCCTAAGGTATGGATATACCAGGCTGCCGCCCTTGTTGTATAATATGCTCGTATAGTCCCACCATGATTCCAGCTCTACCTTCTCTGCGCGTTGGAGATGCCCTCCGTCGTCGTAAGTCTGTTGGACCGAGTCCTCGTGAGCGTCATCAGGCCTGTCTAGGAGCTTCCTCGTATAAAAAGACCCTGGGGTGGCCGCCTTCTAGCTATGTCTAGAAGAAGAAGTAGGCGAGCAGGAAGCTGATCAAGCAGAGGATAGCTGCCATCTGCACTGGCACGCCCTCGACGGTCTGGGTCACGGCTTGTGCGGTCTGGGCGAGAGGTCGCTTATCGTCGTCGCTCGAGGTTGACTTGACATTGCGCTGGCGGAGGCCACTATCCTTAAGAGTGACGAGCTGAGCCTCGGCCTGGGCAAGCTTAGCCTTGAGCTCCTCGTAGGTCAGCTCCGCAGCCTCCTTAACGGCCGTCGTGGCCTGGGAAATTGTGCTTTTGGCCTCGGGCTCCTCATGTAGCTTCTCATCTTGGACGGGGGCTTCTTCGGTCTGGTAGGGGGGTGGGGCCGCAGCGGAGGGAGACTCTTCCTTGATGACAGGGGAAGAATATGTGCGTGAGACGTCGGGAGTGTCAGTGGCCTGATTAAATGCATGGTTAGTTGTCAAATCCCACAAATTTGGTTTGCCATGACCTACGCCGTTAGCAATGGCATGCCTGTTGGGTGTAGCAACTGGGTGGTTGGCGGATTGGTCGAGCTCGGCATTCTCCGCTAGCCAGTTGACTCGAATCTTGCGCTCCACGAGCGTGCCCTTGTCGGAAGTCTCCAGCTGGCGACTGCGGTTAGCTTTCGCAAATCTTGTATTTAGAAGTTGCAAGGCCCATACCACGTTGGCGATACTAGCAACCTCTTTGTCGGCCGTGATAGGAGCCGACTGGACGAGGAACTTGTCTCGGCATCGCGCATCCGGCGGAGGGTCCTGCTTCATGGCCTGGAGCAGAACTAGGTGTTTGTCAGTTGAATGCCGACCTGGTATACACGTGATCGGTCTTACCGGCGACATCGAAGCTCTGGCCGGCCTCGATGCGGCCCGCATTTGGTCGAACGCAGTATCTATTCAGGAGTTGTTAGGATGGTGGTTCGAGGGGCTCAGAGAGGGGCAAGCGTACTGCTTAGGGGCAGTGGTTTTGACCTGAACATCTATTAGCAAGCTTGTCGCATAGAGATGACGACACGACGTACCTTGAAGGCGACAGGAGTCGAGTTGGGGTTCTTGAGGGTGAGGGTCTGCGCAACCTCGGAGGTGAAGGGGCCTGGCGTCCACGTTAGTCCCAAAGACATGTGATGCCGATTGTCGCAGGCCACATACGTCTGAAAGACAGCTCGAAGGGCTCGATATCGACCGACATGGTGGCTCAGGATTGTTTGTCGGGGATCTGGCTTCGGTGTTGAGGTATCGCGAGATGCGCTCCGGGGGGTCCTCGCTCGATACGGCGGTAACAAGTGGAAACGTGGCAACGGGGAGGAAAGTCGTCGAGGGCCGAGGGCTGTGGTGGGAGGAAAGTAGGGATAAGGGCGATAAGAGGCTGCGCGGGGTCGATATGGCCACTTGGGCTTGGTCGCGTGAAGGCGGACAGAAAATTGGTGACGAGATTAATATGGAGGTGAAGGAGAAAGGATGTGATGGCGTTGGTGTCGCTCACGACGTAATTGCTTCTGTCCACTCACTGAGAGCCAACTTGCCCTTTTCCCTTCCCAGTTGGTTGCTACGCTACGTAGGGGGCGCACAGACCACTATGGAACCCAAGGGACTTTGACGGTGGAACTGCCCGTGGAACTGGCCATCGAAAAAACTGGGAAGAGGTTCCTTGTCTCTGGGACCTCGGGACGACGGGAGAGCATCGCGGCATGCATGGATTGATAAGCAGCCAACAAGACCATGGATTCGGGCAAGAGAGGGAGCATCACGGGCGATGTTGTTTGTATTTCTTCAAGATTCAGGCAGGCATGCTGGCCAAGCCTTTCAGTCCACCTCTGGCATCACTCTGTCACTTGGACAAGCATGCTTGCTTGATCATCATGCAAACATCCAATCAGCGGGGCCTGGATATCAACCACTTTGACCGTCAGTTCTTGCTCATGGCTGTGGCTGCATGCAACAGCCGCGTTCACCAACGTTGTTGTCAAAGATGGCGGCGGTTTGACGCCTCCACGTCGTGACCCTTGAGGCCACAGACCCTCGACCAGCACCCAGAAGGCCATCAAGATGCATGCCAGAAACCCGCCGTCTCCCATCATGACCCTGTTGTATGCCCCGTCTGCACCGGTATAAGTCATTTCCTCCACCCCGGCCCCGATGTGAATGTGCCCAAAGACAACCATTCGAGGGCGCACACGACAAATCTCTTTTAACAGCTGAGGGCATCCTTTGCCTTTATTGTCGAGATGTCCCTTGGGTGGCCCATGCGTGAGGAGGATGTCAGTGTCATCGGGCACAGCCCCAGCCCAGACCTGGCGGATCGGAGGATACTGAAAGGCCCATGTCCCGCACCACTCGGTCAGCGGCGAGCCATATATCTTGAGTCTGCGACCATTTGCAAACTTGAGCGTCGTCGAAGAGTTGTGCAAGTAGATAATGTCCCCCCAGCTCAGGTCACTCCGCGCCGTGCCCTTGTCCTCGCAGATGCGGTCAGGGAACTGTCGCACATAATCGGGGTCCAGCAGCTTATCGTGGTTCCCGCCGACGACGACCTTGTATTTGTGCGGTGAGGTCTTGAGCCAGTCCAGCTGTGCTTGCAGCTCCTCAAACGTGCCCTTGTCCGTCAGGTCGCCTGCATGCAGAAGGACATCGCCGTCGGGGAGCTCAGGCTGGGTGCAGTGCGTGTCTGACACGCACACGACGGTGATGGGCTGTGAGTCGGAGTGGGAGCATGCAGGCTCATGCTCATGCTCAGGCTCTGGCTCTGTAGCGCGCCGGCGGCTCTGGAGCCAGAATGCCAGCTGCGTTGATGAATCGCGGCGGAATTTCTGCCAGGCTGTCGGACGGTAGTATGTTGCCATCTACGCATCCATTTCTGGACCGTATAATGGGTGCTAGCGGTTGAGTGCAGTGGATTGTGAGGTTGTCAGGTGGATGTTGTAGGCCCGCGGGTCCTGGAGTTGCCGGCACAGTCAGGTAAGCAGAAGCCGTCTCATCAGCATTCGCCGGGCGAGACACAACATAACTACCTAATTCTCTCACTTCCTAGATCCAGCGGAGGTCCTAGATTAAAATGATTCACACGGGCAAGGCTCGCCAGATTCCTGCCGTTGCAGAAGGGGGGATCCCTAGACTAACTAGGACTTGGCTGAGGCACATAAGCCGCCAGAGACGAGCGCCATCTGCAGGACGACCCTCGTATCAACCAACACGAGGCGGTGCCACCACTCAGCTAAGGCAGTCCTCGCTCTTCATGTCATGCCTTTCCCACAGAAAAAGTCCTGCGGCTGAGTATTTCTAGAACAACGGCCTTGACCGGCAGCAAAGGTGTGCAACCATGTCGTAACGAAGCTGCCCTATATTTATACGAGCCGATCGGTTGGGTCAGGTGTGCTGGAGTGTAGACACTTATAGATCTTGATACGACACCGCAGATCATCTCCTTGGCGGATTAAATACTCTTCATCAGTCCAAGATCTCAAACAATCCATACCGTGCATCGCAACTCTTCCATCATGGGTTGCAATCATTCCCGATATGAGCGTGAGATGGAATCTCGTCCCATCCGCCCCGTCACCATATCCGATCCGAGGGGCGGGCCCGTCATGATCCCCCCAATGTTCCGTGATGCCTCGGGGCGACCCATCCAGCACGAGTCTTCGGACCTGAGCCGAAAACAGATCCTCGAAGCCTTCCAACACATGGCCGAGTACCTGGATGAATGCGGCGTGAGCACAAGTGTCGTGGTAGTTGGCGGCGCAGTCAACACAGTCTACCTCCGCTCAAGACAGTCAACTCACGACGTTGACTTCTTCCTCGATGACCCAGCGTCAAAAGACTACATCTCCCTCCACAATGCCGCCAAGTTCGCCAACAGCCAAACAGGGGGTCGTCTGGGAGAGGAGTGGTTCAACAACTCGACACAACTCTTCATGGCTCGAGATGTACAAACAGCCCTCGTTCGAGAAGCAAAGCGACAAAATGAGCTGGTCTTTGAGAAGCATGGGGACAACGGTGGCCTAAAGGTATATGCTGCTCCTTGGCAATACGCCTTATGCAGCAAGCTCAACCGCTTATGCGACATCAACCCCCGGTCTTACGACATGGCAGACGCAGTCGTCTATCTCTACCGATATCTCTGCACCACTGGCCAGGGCTACGTCAATGCCCAAATCATGTACGAATGGTGTCGATGGTATAATCAGAATATTTCGAAGGAGATTTTGAAGCAACTGGATGAGAACTTTTGTCGGAGTTATGGTTATAAACCAATCGCACGGAGTTGAGTGGTGGAAGTCGAGTTTTCCTACAACCATCAGTATGCCATGTTACGATAGAATGACCTTGAAATGATACCCTAGACTTAGCCTTTAATAATCTTAATTAATTATCTCAGAATTTGGAATGCTGCTGAGACACTACGCAAAGTGAACATGCGGATGCCAGACAAGGATGTTCTTGTCTGCAAACTCCTTTGATGCTTCGGCACAGTCGAAGCTTTTTAAAGGAACAAAGTCTCGTTCTTGGTTATCCCAATGTGGGATAATCAGAACTTCGTCAAGTTGCGGAACCTTGTCCGTCCACAGGGGCGCGCTCTCGAACTTTCGCTCTTGTGCTCTCCACTGGTCAAGCATGTCCTGATTGAAGACGGGAGGAGCTTCTCTCGGAAGACCCATTTCTATCCTCTTGTTGAATGCCAGGCATAGTAACGTAGGAATGCATGCGAGACAGGCATACCTTTCCGGGTCTGGATCACACGGATCTGGGATATCGACTACAGCCCAGTCCGCGTGATACCAGAAGGCCTCGATCTCATTGCGAAGTTCGAGATGCTGATCCAGAACAAGGTGTTCATATATACGATATAGAGCATATATAGGAGAGTCCTCCTTGGGGTCTACTCGGCGATTGAGCAGAGGTAGCTCATAGTGTGTTCGGTGTGTAAGCAACTCTCGGGGAGGAGGGGGGCGGTCATCAGAAGATTCTGAAGTTGTTGGTGCTGAGACTGAACTCTCAAGATCCCCGGTCTATAAGTATTAGCCTGTATTTCATAACGAAAGTCTAAGTTTCCGAAGGGAAACACACGAGGCGACGTTTAATAGTCGTGAGCCAAGGAGGTAAAGTCATGGTGCGGATGAGGCGGGTGTCATGAAGAGGATACAACACCCACCACCAGCTCGACAACGCAAGCTAAGTAACCATAGACCGCCACCGTATGCATAAGAAATCAGCACATTCCGCGAAAACACAAACAAATGATGTATCAAAGAAATAAAGGATGATGTTTTCAACAATCCGGGAGGAGAGCTCCAGGCAGAATATAGCTCCATACTGTAACAGCGCTTAGCCGTAGTAACGCCGGCATATCCGCTGGCGGGCACGTCACTGAGGCACCGGCTGAATGACGTCCCTTGGAGCTGAGGCTACCTAAGCTCCGGTCATGCAGAGGCTCAAGGTCCACACCTACATCCTACAGAATCGGCTTTTGACCAAAGGCTGTCCTCAATTCGATTCACTACAGGATACTGAACCTTCACCAATATTATTATTGGCATAGACAGCCAGCTTCCACCTTTTCTTCCATCCATCTGCTTGAGCTCACCTCACCTTATTGCCCCTCATTCTCGACCCCACCATCGACGCCATCACCACACAACACCGCCAACATGCCTTCCGATCTTGATACCCTGCTCGACATGGGCTTTGACAAGGAGCGTGCTGAAATCGCTGTCAAGAAGTCCGGTGGCCGTACGCTTGTCCCCCGCTCCCTCCCCTTCTTCTCGTCACCGACTAACCCTCGTTTTAGTCCAGGGCGCCCTCCAGTGGCTCGAAGACAACCAGGACAAGCCCTTGGACGAGATCAAGGCTGCTGCCGCTAGCAAGGAAGACGATGAGGACGATGATACCGAGGCCAAGATTGCCGAGCTTGAGACGGGTCAGGCCAAGTCTCTCGTCTGTAATGAGTGCGGCAAACGCTTCAAAAACCATGATCTGGCCAGCTATCACGCAACCAAGACGTGAGTTGGCTGCTATCGTACACACATACCTGCCCGTGCTAACATGAGTTTCAGCGAGCACACCGACTTCTCAGAGTCAACGGAGGAGATCGCCCCTTTGACCGAAGAAGATAAAAAGGCCAAGCTCACCGAGCTCCGCGAAAGGCTCGCAGCCAAGAGGGCTGCCCAAGCTCTGAATGACAAGGAGGACCATAAGCGCAACGAGGTATACCAAGATCATATCTTCTTAAACCGAGGAACAAGTCTAACTGTACCAGAAAATCCGCCAAAAGTCTACCAAGGAGAGCCAGGAGGCCAAGGAGGAGCTCGCGCGCAAGCAACAAATCAAGGAAGCCGCCCAAAAGCGCCAGGAGAAGCTGGAGGACATGGAAGCCAAGAAGCGCATCAAGGCCAAGATTGAAGCCGATAAGGCCGAACGTCGCCGCAAGGCAGAGGAAGCCAAGGCAGCCCGTGAGGGAAGAGCTCCTGAGGCTGAAGCCGCTACTCCTGCCGCTGCCGCTCCCGCTGCGCCCAAGCCAAAGGCCAACCACAACGAGGCCCGACTCCGGCTTCAAACCGATGGAGGCAACATCACCAAGACGCTGCCCGCAGAGACAACGCTGTTTGAGCTGGCACAGCAGTTAGAGAGTGAGACGGGCAACCCTGTCACAAGCTTCACGACTACATTCCCGAGACAGACCTTCCAGGGCAGCGTCGACCTGTCCAAGACCCTCAAGGAGGCAGGGCTGGTTCCGTCATCGGTTCTGATTGTGAAATAGATCCCAGAATAGGAGGCGTAAAAACATGCATGGCGCGGCGTTGGTTGGGGATGACGGGTGAGTCAGGGGGCGACTGGATACTACGAAGGAACCAAACCAGTTAGGCAGAAGGCAGCAAGAGGAGCACAATGACTCCAACCCAGTTCACGGGTTCACCCAATACTTTGGCGCAACGTTCACGTTTCCAGAAACCCATGTTGAACTCAAACCACCCATGGCGGGACTTTTTATTTCAGAGCCGTTGAATTGACCAATTCTCCCTCCGCGTAAACTCCGTTGAGCGCGTTCATCATATCTCCTCGTATGAAGGAAGCCACTCTGTCCAGGGCGCAGGATATAGTGCCCTCTCTCCATCCTGTATGATCGATCGATTGGAAACCCCGAAGCCATGCAGTCGAAGTACAAAGAACAAGGAAACAGTCGTAGCGGCGTGACTTTTTAGTCGAACAGACCGAAGCCCATGTCCTCGTCAGACTCCTCAGCCTCTGTAGTAGTTGTCAGCAATCCGCGCAGTCACAACGTAAAGATGAGTCGGAGCATTGTAACGTACCCTCCTCCTTCTCCTCCTCAGCAGGAGCAGCGGCGTCACCACCAGCAGCGGCACCAGCACCGCCAGCAGCGGGGGCGGCACCACCACCGGAGCCGACGTTCACGAGCAGGTCCTTGACATCCTTGCCCTCGAGAGCCTATACACACAAAAATTCCCAGGTCAGAAAATCCAAGTTTCCGGTTGTCGCGCATTAATCGGGTCGTACCTTGGCGAAGATTGAGGTCCAGATGGGCTCAACCTCCTCGACCTTGGCGGCCTTGATGAGGGTCTGGAGCTTGTCGGCCTAGAGTCGCGATGACGAGTTAGCCTTCATGCGCACACACACAAATTCGAGGGGGCCGCGGGGCATCGCGAATTTGGACGGCGGCCGGCGGGAGGGAAAAAAACGTACGGTGATCTCAACACCGTCGTCGGCGAGGATCAGGGCCGCGTAGGACGAAGCGAGCTCGGCGGTAGACATTGTGAATTGATTTTGACGTGCGGGTGGGAGAATTGCAAGTCTGCACGGAGTCGAGATCGATTGTGGTTTGAGGTCGAATATCCCAAATGGAGGCTTACCACAGAAAATTACCCTGGTCGAATTTCTCGGGTCTGGAGGGTTTCAAGACCTAATGTGGAGGGGGGAATAGATTTTCCGGTCTCCGTGCCTGCCTGGTGCTGCCTTGCGGGCTGGTGATTGGCGGCCGACAAACGAGCCAATAAGGGCGCAGATGAGCGAGCCCAGCAAGGCTCCTTCCTTGCGACGCATGTACCCCACCTTAATTGGAACCAGGGCGCCCCACCATTATTAGCCACTATCGCAGAGGTTCGGGCGCAGTGCCGTAGTGCATGGAGGGGCCTTTCTTTAAGTGACATCCCTGGCCAACAAGCGTGACATTCATACTTTCGTACGTAAAACGCTGTGGTTTCGTTTCCCGAGGACTGTCAGTTTTCAGCTCTAGTCGCCGGCCCTTCTCGACTCTTTCCACCTCTATCCGACCCTACTCTTATCTGCTGGAGCTGTATCTCTTCCTGATCCCGCCTGACAAAGCGAGCTACCGTCCTCTAGTTCATCGCGATCTCTCCACTGAAGCCCAACTCATCCTCCTGCCTGGCTGGACCTCCGACCCCGCCGCCACCCTCATCGTCTTTCGTCACTCCACGGAAGCTCGGAGAACCTGCGCAAAACAAGAACACGTCGCCTAAGCTTCGCATCAACGAAACTGCCAAGGACTTGCATCTTCATCCCCTCCAGGAGCTTACACATCCCCCCAGCTCCTAGAGAACAGCTGCCATCATGGACACTCCAGCAATCCCCTTGCCGCGGGACCCCCGGGAACGCGCCATTCTCGACAAACTAACGATGGTTCGAGATCAGCTACTGCTTCTAAAGCAGGATCGCACAAACTACATTCGGACCCAGGATGTCATGCCTCTCTTTGATCAAACGATGGACCAGGTCAAGGAGCTCACGGTTGTGCGCGCCGAGACCGGCGATAAGGAAGAAAACAGATGTATGTGGCGTCAAGCTGGGATGCACGCCATAGACTAACCTTGCTTGAATTCAGTGGACAAGGTCCTGGAGAGCTGCTTTCAATTGCTGTCTCTGTTCTATCTCACGATCGGGCGAAACAACGAGGCGCCCGCAACTTACGCCTTAACCTCGACCATCAAGCGACTACTCGACCACCTCGTTGAAGCCGATTTGTACTCAGCCAAGGACCTCGGGAGCATTAAGACGACACTCGAAGACTTGTGCAAGAGCATCCATGACGCCGCCAATGACAAGTCGCCCGATAAGCGACACCCTCCCTACATGCTCACTCTCCTCGAGAACCGGGTTGAGCTTTGCAACACAACCCTTGCGAAACTTCAGAAGAGATTGGAACGAGTACCCGAATCGCTTTTGGGAACACACGAGAAGCTAGTGTCTATCCTGCGATCAATCTCTCTTGCTAACACCAAGTCCAAGGTAGGAGATTTTTCTCATGTCAAAGTCGTAGGCTAATATGTGTAGTTCTCAACTTCCGAGGTTAAGAAACTCCGTAACCAAATCTTGGAGATCGGTGAGGCCCACAACGGCGGCAAGTTCACAGCCGAGGATGGGTCCTTGGTACAGGGAGGCGAGGAAGTGCGAGAGCTCTACAACCGCTGCCTTCGATGGTCAGACTTGGTTCTTGAGCGGTAGGGTATACACAACCGTTACACGAAACACACACTAACGTCTCAAAGGCAAGGAGAAGTGTCCGACCAATGGCGACCAGTCTATGATGCCTTGATTCATATTCGCAATGACCTCGAGAAGCTCTCACTCACGCAAGCGTGGTCTCTCCGCGAGACAGACCTGTACGACTTTCAACGGCAACTCGACAGGATTGACGAGAGCCGAGACGCCGGAAACTGGTTGGACGAGAGGGCGCGTCCAGCTGACCTTTGGACTCAGCGAACCTTGTTGTACCTGATTCGACGATCGTATGCTTACATTTACTCGTTCATGCTGGCATCGGAGCCCGTTTCTGAAGCGCTACTCCCTGTCTACAACCAACTTCAGACCCTGAAACGCTGTCTGATTGAAGTCAAGAAGAACGGAGGTGTCTCTTCTGTGCGGGAGCTTTACCCATACAGTATGAAGGTAGGTAGATTGTGTTTCTGTATTGCAGTTGCAATCTAGTCACTGACACTGCATAGCTCAACTCACTTGATAACATGAAGGTGGACGGCAAGTTTGTGGTCAACGGAGATATCCCTGAAGGCCAAGGTAGCGTCAGTGAGCTCCTGGCTGAATGCTTCGATCTCAACTACGAACTCAGAGTTGCGGCGGAGGAAGCGGCAGAGAACGGCAATGGAAAGGCCGACGGTGCCACTGAGGCCAGGGAAGCGGAGCAGGTCGGGGCTGCGGCCGAGTGAAAAGAGCATCAGTCTCCCAGGGTGCCGGTGTAGCACGGCGTTTTATTTTTACTTAATTGGAATTTCCTGATCGGATGGCTATGGGTGTTTTGGTGGCAACTCGGGCTCGCTGGTACTGAGCTTCTAATAGGACATGACTGCACGGCTTTGGGCTAAGGATTCGACACAGGCTGGGGACAAAGGTCACTGAAGATGCGGGCTTCCAGCAATGGGCGGATGGGAAAACGGAGACATCCTTATGGCATGCAATGCAGCATTGAGTTGTTGTTATCATTAATTTGGTATGTGGATATCCCGGCGGTTATCAGACCTGTCTGAAGGCAGCTTTGAAGGGATAAATTTGGATCTGTCCGGCATCAGTATAAGTAAGCATGTTTTGGTTTGATTCTTGTTCTCGTTACCTTTTCCATGTCCCAGACGCCAGAGGTGGCATAGATATCCTTGCTCAACTGCTCGCGCACCTCTTCAACCGACTTGGCAACGCACACAAGGGTGCTTCCCGCAAAGTCGAGGCTGGCGGGGCTGTCGTCCTTGGGGACGCTGTTGAGAATGGCGCCTTTGCGAAGCATCAATGTCCATGTCACTCGCCTTACAGGAGGTTGAGCAGATGGTGTAACTTACCTCCCATCTTCCAGCTCCCGTTCTCAACGTTGGGGGTCATGTTCTGGAAGTGAATGCTATAGACGTGAGATTCCCTTCATAGCCGAGGTCAATTGGGTACCGGGTTAGACGTACCCGCGAACTTCGAGACGCTTCTCCCGGGCGCCGGGCTTGTCGGGCACGACGACAAGGAACTCGAACTTGCCTGGTTCAACGGAGACGGACTGGGCCATTGTGCGGATAGTTGTGAAGCGAGGTGTAACTCTGAAGCGGGAGAGAGAAGCTGGTGAGATTCTGAGACGGGATGCCATTTTGTAAGCTATGGATTCCTGTTGCCGGTTTACATGTTGAGTTTATAGCTCCAAACTGCGGGGTGAGATGTCGGCAACTTAGAGCTGGAGTGGGGTAGTGAGACTGGCAGGGCGCGCTGTGTGACAGGAGTGCGCCTTTCGTAGGGGGAAAGTTACAAGTGTCAGGAAAGTGAGAGTTCGTATTGGCCAATTCATAAATCTCACGGCAGCAAACTCAGGACAGCCATTGAGTATCACAGCGTGGTGGATTGGCCTATTGCCGCGGGCTACGAAGCTGGGCTGTCATGACAGCGAAAAGAGTCGACGCATGACGCCACCCGCTCAAGAACTAGATCAAAACAGTCACTATGGGCTTTTCTAGTAGTCGTTCGAGAGAAAAGAGCCAAGTGAACTAGTGTTGTCCACGGCACGGTTGTGGTGTAGTTGATGCGAGAGTCGGCCCACGTTCAGGGTAGAACATGCCAATGCAATGAGGGAGGGAGCGACATGTCCTACTGCGGGAGCTGCTGCGGGAGTTGAGTTGTCGCAAATTCTATCAACCATTGAGAGTATTTCCTCGGATAGTCAATATTCGGCAAACTGAGAGACAGAGCTGCTGACCAAAACTTGACATGATCGCAGTCATGACAAACCCCTCATTACCAGTTGGCCACCACCGATTTCGGAATCAAGCTCCCAGAGCTCTCCCCTGCCTCCCCCATGCTCAACGTCTGGGGTATCGGAAAAACTAGACGTCTCATGGGAAACGTCCTCGTGGACGGAGATTAAGTCACATACGGAGATGGAAAACACAGCAGATTGGCGGGTAACGAATTGCGACAGTGACGACGTCAAGGTGCCCAAACCGGGAAATATGTCCTGGGCCATGACGGGTCAAATGATGGAGCACAGCTCCTCCAACCTTGGGGCGATAGTATCCAGCCCCAGTCTTTTGGAACCAAGACATTCAAGATTGATTCCCTTGTCGGAAACCCCGGGCGTCTATCTGCTCTGCTTAGAAACTCGCCGAGCGCACTCGGCCTCTGAATTGTTCACCTTGGCGGGCATAACGTCATGGGCTCATGGGTAGAGGTTCGCCGTCGGGTCCAAGCGCCATCACAGGGCCCATGCCAAATTTTCGCGTCGGGGTATCGTATGTCGTCATGCTATGTCTGGGGGACCAGAGGAGGGGATATGGGTTAGGGTCGCTTGACACGTCGGCCCCGGCCAATGGCGCCAGAATAGCTAGATTTGTCTTCGTAGATGCGCTGCAATAGCAGATGGAGGTTTTGTATCACTCTATGAGCAAGAGGAATCGTTTTCCCTTGAAGCTTCATGACGAGTTCAGCTTGTGTAAGTCGGCGAGCGCCGGAGGCACCGGACATAGAAGCCGGCCAGCCTCCGTTCCAGCTCCGAGAATGAATCAAAGCTCGGGGTTGCCTCTCCGTCTGCCCCATGTCCTCCTCACGGGATCATTGTTCCCGACGTCGGCCGGGCCGGAAACAAGAGGAGAATTTCCAGAGAGAGGAATTCCCCAAGAGAGGGAAGAAACTTGGAGTTTGCGAACCCCGGGGACGGGGACCCCCCTCGCCTCATACCTTGTCACACCACTATGACTAGCTGGAAAAGGCGCAGGTGCCCGCAAATCGGGGTGTGGGATGGGACGGGATCTGAGCTTCTTTTTCCTACGTGCCTTGTCGGAGTTGTAGATGCGGGCTGTAGATGGTCAGCTGAGTCCGGTGCTGGCAATTGGGTCGTGCCAGGGCTGGAGGGGGTCTTTGGTGATGATATAATAATGTCTCGGGCTCGCCCTCTTTCTGCCTCTCACCATCTTCATCTACATCCATATCAAAGCTGCACACATCACCAAATCACTCGAGATTCAACAATTACAACAACACATGCCCTACATTCTGTCTGACAAGCTGGCTCTGCACAACACCTACCTCCCCTCTCCCTACAAGGCACAGAACCACGCCATGGCCCCCTCCGTCTTTGTCCTCCTCCACCGCGACACGTCGTCCACAGTCTCCATCGTCTCCGTCTTTCTCGACCTCCAGGACGCCAATGCCGCGTGCCTGCACCACGCCCAGGAGGCCGGCGTTGATGTGAAGCCTGCTGCTTCTGCTCCCAACTCTGAAAACAAGCCTTCCCTCAACAAGGAGCCTCTGCGCTGGGAGGCGCCCGATGGCACCTCGTGCTGGGTTGAGCGTCACACCGTGACACCCCGCAAAACGCTCGTCCCAGGCGGTGCCGCAGCAGCAACAGAGAAGCCTGGTTTGAAGAGGAACGACAGCCGTCTGTACATCAACGACGAGGATGATGTGATTGAGGTGGCCGACACTGATGGCCACTACGATTAAGAAGGAGAGATAGCGCGGACGACAAGGTTGATTAGACGAGATGCAAGTAATGCGGAGCAAATCTGTGAGATCTGCGGGTAAAGAAGCAAAAAAGAGGCCTGCTGTGGGGGACAATGCGGCCCAATGTTTGCACGGAGGGTAATGATATGATCATGAGACAGCATGGGATAATGGATTATAGCAAGGTTTTTAGCGATGCTTCGAGAAATGTATGAACCAATGTCTCTCTAACTCTATGACTTTCTATCTGTGTCTTACAACTTTTATCTCCCGGGCCATCTAAGATCCTGTTGTCGTATGTGCCGGCCATTACATTCTGTGGTAACGTTCCCACTCTTACAGCTTCGCCTTGGGGATATCCTGCTTCATCATGGTCTCGGCCACGATTCTCCTTTGGATCTTGCCCGTCGCTGTCTTGGGCATCACCTCGGTGAAGTAGACCTGGGTCGTTGTCAGCATCTATCTTGTTTGAGCTGCTCAAAGAGCGCGATAAACTCACCTTCTTGGGCACCTTGAACTTGGCAGAGCGCTCCGCCACCCAGGCCTTGAGCTCTTCAGCCGTAAGCTTCTGGCCATTCTTGAGCACCACCGCCACACCGATATCCTGGCCGTACACCTCGTCAGGAATGGCAAAGCTGACAGCCTCGCCGACCTTGGGGTGGCGGGTCAAAACGTTGTCCAGCTCGATGGGGCTGATCTTCTCGCCGCCCTTGTTGATGAGCTCCTTGATGCGGCCCGTGATGATGACATATCCGTCCTCATCTAGCTTGCCTTGATCGCCTGTTCGGAAGAAACCGTTCTTGTGGTAGGAGGAGGAGGCGTTGGCAGATGGGTTGTTGAGGTAGCCCTTGGTGACGTTCTCGCCCTTGATGCAGATCTCGCCCTCGGAGCCTTGGGGAAGCTCTTCGCCCTGGTCGTTCAGGATCTTGACCTCGACGCCCTGGCCGATACCAACAGTGCCAGCCTTTCTCTTGGCGGGAGGGAGAGGGTTGGAGGTCATCTGATGCGAGGCTTCAGTCATGGCGTAGGCCTCGAGGACGGGTGCGTTGTACGTCTCCTCGAGCTGCTGGAAGACGGTAGGAGACAGGGGACTCGAGCAAGACCGGATGAAGCGGATGCTGGGCTTGGGGTTCGGGGCTGGGTTCTTGAGAAGAATCTGGTGGATCGTAGGGACGGCGGTATACCAGTTGGCCTTGTAAGTGGTGAAGTCGACCCAGAATTCGGACGCGGAGAACTTGGTAGGGACGACCATGGAGCCGCCAGTGAAGAGAGGCGCTAAGAGACCACAGAGAAGACCATGGACGTGGAACAGAGGCATGACCAGCATGGTTCGGTCCTCGGGGGTGAGCTGATATGTCTGCTTGATGTTGTCTGTGGCGTATTAGCCGGGAATGTCACTGGGGTAGCTCATCATGACTTACTCATGGTTCGGGTCAGGTTACGGTGAGTGAGAGGCACCTAAGCATGTGAGTTTTCAGTCATTAATATGCAATATCATCATATACTCACCACCTTGGGTCGAGAAGTAGTTCCACTGTTCACTTGTAAGTCATATGTGTCACATCATGAATATAATTGAGAACCAACCTGGTGTGGAGGATGAGAGCGACATCCTCAGGCTCAGCGGTCAAAACCTTCTCCTTCTTGCCCTTCAAAAGTCCGTAATCCTTGACATCCAGAGCGACCTCGCCCTTGGAACCGTCCCAGTAGCACTCGGCGACAGCAGCGTTGAACTTCTTGGCAGCCTTGACGCTTGGCGCACCAGCGGCCCAGGCGCCCTTGGGGATGAGGACGATGGCGCTCTTGACGTCCTCAATGTAGAACTCAAACTCGTCCTGCTTGTAGGCCGGGTTGAGGGGAGCGGCGATGCCGCGCTGCCAGGAGGCGGCCAGGAAGGAGACGATGAACTCGTATGAGTTGACGAGGGCGATGGACACGGGAGAGGCCGTCGTGATGCCGAGGTCGGCCAGCTTGCGCTGGAAGACAGCAATGTCGGCCTGGAGATCCGAGTAGCGCTTGATGAGAGGAGCAGGCTTGGAGGGCACGATGACGGCCTCGGCGAGCGGATTGCCCTTGTTGATGGCGGTTTGGAGCGTCAATGCCATGGCGACGGAGGATCAGGTGAATGAAATGCCTGAGGTGAGAGGGAGAGCTCGGGACACGGAACAGCTGAAAGTTTAAGCTGTGGAATTTTCCGGACAGGATGAGATGGATGGTCTGCGAATGATGCGCTGTATCGAGTCACGACAACCCCGTATACCAAAAAGAAGAGAGCAAAAAGTTTACAGCTCTCTGTCGATAATGGTCCAAGTTTAGTCTCGCGTCGGCTGCTCGCCCTAGCTTGCGATAGGGGAACGGTGACGTGCTTCTTGGCTCCGTCCGGGGCTGTTTCGGCTTCCGTCCGACCACCCGCCGAACCAGTCCGCCCCGTTCCTAGACCACCCGGTGGACCAGTCGTATGGGGGACATTTTCCCCATGACAGGCCACAGCGCTGTTCCGTGACAGCAGCATGGGGCG
>JAADYS010001351.1:0-12986 GCA_012931995.1 Fusarium albosuccineum
CCTCCGGACCACTCAGCGGCGTCCGTCGTCTCCCCGTCCCCACCAAAAATCTCCTCCTGGCCGCCGCCGCCACCTGGGACTGGGCCTCTCTCACTCTCTCCGTCTCCACTCGCGCTGCCTCTGCCTTTGCCTTTGCGTGAGATACGTACATACGTGCAGCGAGACAGGGCCCTGGTCGTTTCTGTCCTGGTTCCTTGCGCATCCCGTCATTTCTCCCTCAACCGACTCCAGCTCTGCTTTTGCCGGACTCCGATCCCACGCGGACTGCCTCTCAACCTCCTCCCTCTCGACCCGACTCTGCATGCCCACTCCCATTTCTCCCATCACGACACGACACACACGACACGGCAGCCAGCTTCCGCGCGACGTACGAATTTCGAGACCCAAGCATCCAGCGCCACGGGTGCCGCCAACCGAGGGGATCCGCCTGTCGCCGCTCGTCTTCTAGACTCTGCAAGACTCGCGCTATAGACGTAGCGACTCAAAGACGCCAGTCTCCCCCATCACCAGATTCCGGCTCGTTCCATCCTTCTCTTCACCGCTGCCGTCGCCATCAGCGCCGACTCAATTTCGACAACATCCCATACGTCACCTGGTATCCATCGCGACACTGCCCTCGTTCGTCGCTGTCGTTGACCAGCATTCGTACCGGCAGTCAATTCTGCCTACCAACCTCGTTCCAACATCCAGCACGTAACGCGGACCCCATTTATCTGGGCATCCCGCCTTTCAATCATTCGCTCATCAACAACTCTGTTCGCTGTCGGCTCTCACTCACAAGCAGGCCCTGTTGTCTCGATTGAATCGCCTCGAATCGTCCACACCCGGAACCGTCATTCTCCACCCGCCCTTGCATATCCGCCGTGACGCATCGCCCGCCGAGACGCGTTGCCCTCCTCGAGAGATACGAGAGCGAAAGCGCGGATAAAATTCTGTGACACTGGAGGAATAGAGCCTTTGCTCTTCATCCGGCCCCTTGGCCATGGCGGACAACGAGAAGCGGGTATCCACCGGCGGGGTGTCAGAGGTCCCCGATGACAACCATGCCCAATACCAAGGACAAGAACAAGTAGTCAGCGATTCGTCCTCCGAGTTCAATGAGGTAACTACCATCCCAATCCCGATTTCTAATTCCCCATAGGGTCCCTATCCGCTCCCTCAGCGTAACTTCTACACTCTCATCACCTGCAGGCTAGTTGGATTAATGTGTACCCCTGACAGTCCTTCTCTTACGACCAAGATGACATGCGCGACTACCATACGACCGAGCAAGACCTTCATGTCACCGAAGATGACCTGCTCGAGGCTCGCGAGCTGGCCTCCAAGTACACCCTGGAGGACGTCCGCGATATCATGGCCCGCGTCTACCGTATCCACGAAAAGGATCCCAACTTCCCGCTCACGGTCATCCAGAAGATCAGAGCCTTCCTCGAAAACGATGAACTGTTTACGAATCCCGAAAAGCACGAGAACCTGGTCCAGGAGATGAAGTTGGAGGCCGCACTCATCACAAATAACAGCCCGTATGCCGAAGTCCGGGCTGTTGTCGAGAACAAGGATGACACTTCCATTCCTTCCTCGACTATTCGCAGCTGGGCTATCGGACTCACCTTCTCCGTCCTACTTGCGTTCACCAATCAGCTCTTCGACATTCGTCAACCTGCCATCCGCATCATGGCCAATGTCGCTCAGCTGCTTTCATATCCCATTGGTAAGGGCTGTGAGCGGTGGCTACCTGATATTGGCTTCACTTTCCTTGGTGTTCGGCATTCCCTCAACCCAGGACCCTTCTCCAAGAAGGAGCATATGCTTATCACCATCATGGCCAACGTCGCGTACAACACCCCCTACACCAACCTCATCATCTGGGTGCAATACTTGCCACAGTACTTCAACCAGCCGTACGCCTCTCACTTTGCGTACCAGATTCTCATTGCCCTGAGCACCAACTTCATTGGCTATGGAATGGCTGGTGTTTGCCGTCGGTTCCTGGTGTATCCTTCGTACTGTGTCTGGCCCGCCTCTTTGGTCACGATTGCGCTGAACTCGGCCTTCCATACCGACAACAACACCGCCATGCAAGGCCCATTCGGCAAGATTTGGCGGGTCTCCCGGATCAAGTTCTTCTACGTCATGTTTGGCGCCATGTTCATTTGGTTCTGGCTGCCCAACTACCTCTGGACCTCGCTATCCAACTTTAGCTGGATGACCTGGATCGATCCCACCAATCGCGACCTCAGCACAATTACCGGCTTCAACAATGGCCTTGGCATCAACCCCTTCCCGACATGGGATTGGAACGTCCTTCTCTGGGACTCGGCTGATCCGCTTATGGTACCCTTCTTCAGCACCTTTAACCGCTTCATTGGGGCCTTCATCTCCATGTGGGTAGTCCTGGGTCTCTGGTACAGCAACATATACAACACCGGATACCTGCCCATCAACAGCAACCGCGTTTACGATCGGTTCGGCGAGCTGTACAATGTCACACGTGCTATCAACGACCGGGGTCTATTTGATGCCGAAAAATACGAGGACTACTCGCCGCCCTTTTTGGGTGCTGGCAATGTTGTCATCTACATCTTCTTCTTTGGCATCTACACTTCAACGCTCACATACGCTATCTTGTTCCATCGCCGCGAGATTGTGACAGGTTTCAAGGGCCTCATCAACAGCATGAGGAAGAAGAAGCCGGCTACCGTCGAGGAACTCCACGACCTGGACGTTCACAATCGTCTCATGAAGTCATATCGAGAGGTTCCTGAATGGTGGTACATGGTATGCCTGGTTTGTGCTATGGCATTTGGTATCTCTGGTATTGCTGGCTGGGACACCCACACCTCACCTGGTGTCATCTTTTACGGTCTCGCACTCTGCCTCGTCTTTGTTATCCCGGTGGGCATCATCAAGGCCATGACCGGAATTGAGGTGACCTTGACTGTGCTCGCCGAGTTTATTGGAGGATCCTTTGTTGAGGGCAATGCATTGGCTATGAACTACTTCAAGTCGTTTGGCTATGTCACCTGCGCCCACGCTGTCATGTTCTCTAACGATCTCAAGCTTGCTCACTATGTCAAGATCCCACCCCGACATACCTTTTTTGCCCAAATTGTCGCTACTTTCATCAGCACCTTTGTTTGTGTCGGAGTTCTCAACTTCCAGATGACCCAGATCCCTGGCGTCTGCACTGAGGATGCGCGCTGGAAGATGTCGTGTCCCAGCGTCAACACATTCTTCACTGCATCTGTTCTCTGGGGTACTGTTGGTCCCAAGAAGATCTTTGGTGAGAACGGATTGTATACCGAGGTCTTGATTGGCTTTCCCCTGGGTGTTGTGGTTGTGTTTGCTGTCTGGGGGCTGAACAAGAAGTTCCCCAACTGGACGTGGACTCGCCAGATCCACCCCGTGGCTATCATGTACGGAGGTATTGTCTGGGCGCCCTACAACATGTCATATGTGTGGCCTTCCGTGCCGATCGCGTACTTTTCCTGGATTTATCTCAAGTCACGCTACCTTGGCTTGTGGTCTAAAGTAAGTTGCCGCTCTGTGTGTGCAGTTATGAGAGTGATGCTAACCAATGTGCAGTACAACTTTGTGCTCTCTGCAGCATGGTCCTGCGGCATTGCCATTGCGGGAATCATCATCTTCTTCGCTCTCCAGCTCGAAGGTACTGAGCTGAAGTGGTGGGGCAACACCATCAACTACGTGGGATGCGAGGACGATGCTTGCCCTCTTCAGTCTCTGCCGGAGGGCGAGTATTTCGGCCCTCGGCTCGGGAACTTTCACTAGACGTTTCCGCCCCCCTCGGGTTTGATATGATGATATGATTTTGAGCAATGTTAATGTTTGAGCGTTTTGTATTTGGGCCTTTTGGATATCTGGTTAAACATATACCCCAGTTGCATTGACAGATAGACTGTCGTGTGGTATGACATTACATAGAGCCTGTGATTAGAATGACATTGATGAATTCAGCTTGTGCTTTGATGACGTGACGCGCACATGTACATTGAGAGCACAGTTCCTACAGAGAACTTCTATGGTAGGGTTGCTCCAGTAATCATGAGGACGATCTACTTCAGCCATATCGCAACCAATACTATCACCAACACCCTCACTTCTACCCGTTACATAAATAAGTATATGTGCATTGACTTGACAACTGCTAGCTCCCACTACAATTCTTTCTCCTATGTCTCCTAATATTTGATAGCTTGGAGATGAGAGCAGCCCGTCCGCTATCTATACACTGGGCGTTCTCCACAGCAGAGGGTTTGCTCGCTAGATTCTGATGGCACGCCTCAGGCCAAGTCCTGCTCTGTATGCCTCGCTGCTCATCTTTACGTCGGGGGCTGGGCACTCTAGCGCTCTGGCGGCCTCTTGGCGGTGTGTCTCTGTTGATGCGTGTCTGAAGTTGGATTGAATTGCATCACGATAGAGAGACGGAGGGTTAGAGGCATCCATTGAGTAATCGTTCATTGGGTATCATTACTATGTTCTCAAGTACAGCCAATATACAATAACGACAGAGTAAAGGCCATCGTCAAAGACATAAACTATTTACATGACAAATTTTGGACAAAGGAAAAAAAAAGACATGTATCTACATTTACTTCGTGGAACCTCGTCCCAGCGGCGACAGGGACCGCGGGAGATCCAGCACAGCGCCCCAGATGGACCTTGGCTTTTCTAGCTGTTCAAAAGGAACGATGGGGCTCACTTCGAGCACTTCCATCGACTGCTGCGATGAGCCTCCGCTGCTGCTCCGACCCGCTGGGTCTTCGCTGCTGATGATGGTGCCTTCTAGCTCGGCTAGTACGGGTGTTGGGGATGAGGAGATGTGGCTATCCGGGAGGGAGATGCTCGGGATTGAACCCTCGGGGATGGAGGTTTCTTGGAGGGGGCTCTCGAGGATTGGATGCTCGGGGAGGGCGCTGACCATCATCTCTGAGGTGGCGGTTGAAGGACGTGTGCCGTCGCCCTTTTTGTGCTTCATCCACCCGCCTGCCTTGACGCCCAGCTCGCGCATGCTGCTGCGAGGCTTTAGGAGGATGCTGTTGCGCCACGTCAAGGACCGCTCAGGCTTCTCAGGCCTCTCAAGCTTCGCAGCGTGTTCAGGCTTCAGCTTCAGCTTCTCAGGTTTCGGACCAGATCTCGTCCTGGGCCGCCAGGTGAAGCCGCTCTCCGACTTGACACTTGGGCCCTTGCGCAGGACGGGCAGGGCGAGAGTACCAGCGATGCGGAGTAGGCGAGCGATGAGTTCGAGCTGGGCCTGCATGCTTGGGTGGGCGAGGACATCTTCCACCTTGAGGTGGATGGCCTCGAGGCCTCTGATTTCGAGACCTTCTAGACCTTGGTTGAGTTTTGATGTGAGGGTGTGGGCGGGTAGGAGAGATTTGGTGATGGAGTAGAAGGGAGTTGTGTGATGCTTGTCCTCGGAGATGTTGGAAGTAGATGGCTTGATGACTTCGTCCCAGGCGTTTGCGATGACGAATTCCAGATCCTTCTTCTGAGTTGGTTGCAAGAGAGCGTCGAGCGGAACGCGAAGAGCACTGGTCTCCTTGGGAGGGAAGGGGACTTGCTTCTCCGCGCGAGCAATCTCATCGCAGGATTGAATCATGGGCTGGTGAATCGTGTCAGGGTGCGTGAGGGTCTCCCACGCCGCGACGAGCAAGCTGAGACACGACTGCACAAACGAGCTGGTGAGACGCTCCTCAGAGTACTTGATCTCGAGCGTCACACGGTCGGTACCCTCGAGAGTCGAGCGGACGAGCAGATCAGGGAACCACTGCGCCTCAGGCTCAACCGCCTTGTAAGTAAAGGTCGCACCACTAATATTGAGCGTCGAGGACCCATCAAAGGGTGACTTGATCTCGTGCTGCACTACGGTGCTGAACTGGGTGCACGCGCGCCACTTTGTGCACTTGCTGACGAGCTCCTGGATGCCAAACATCTCGTGGCGAGAGTTGGATTGGCGCTGCCGCTGGATGTTCGTCATGAGATCGAGGGGCGTGCTGTGCCGCGAGGGGAACTGCACTCGCACGGGGATGACGTTGGTGAGAGGACCGATCATGCTGCCGAGGTCAATGGTATCGGGCAGAGGAACGTGGTGCGTCTGGATGACCTCGCCAAAGAGGATGTCGTCGATACCCGAGATGGTGGCCAGCACGATGGCCCACGCAGCTTTGAGGGCACTGTCTTGACCTAGGCTGTGCTGCATGAGAGGGCCGAGGGATACGGTCTGCTGGACTGATTTGATCTCAGACATGGCAGCCGGGGCCGTGGGCTTGGTGTTGGCAATGACCTTTGTCATCTTGGCACCGTCCAGCTGATAAGTCCAGAAGTCGAGGCCTTGTTCGCGATTTTGCTGCGAAGCACGGGTGTAGTCGAGGAAGCTCGATCTGGGAGTCATGTGCGCAGATCCTTCATACAGAGATGCAAGGTCTTGAACGACGAGATGGCCCGAGGCATTGTCAATCTGCGTCTTGCTCAGACGGATGATGAGAGTACCGTGGTGCTCAGCATCAAGGAATGTGAACTGCGTGACAGGGACCTTTGGGTCGAATGCCATATTCTGCTCCTGTCTGACGAGCTTCTCTGTGACGCTGTCCAACTTGTCATGCTCGCAGGGGAATGATCGGAAGGGTGCCTTGAACGAGCCGAGGTGGACTTGGTACACCTTGTGCTCATGCATGACAAAGGCAGTGCGGAGGGCGGGATGCATCCTCGTAAGAGTATCACAGGCATCCTCAAGTTTAGGCCCATCCATCGGTCCGTTGAACTTGAGAACCATGCATACAATGTCAGCTCGCGTCTTGAACATGCCCAGCTCAAGGCTGCGGATCTGCTGCGACGAAGCCTCGGCGACGTCGAGAACGTCTTGCACAGAACACTGCAGCTGGGGCAGGATGGCTTCCTTGACGAGCTTTGCGTCAAAGTTCTTCATGGAAAAGGCAATATGCGATTTTCCCGCGTTGTCTTGGCCCTTCTTGGACTTGTGGGATGCCTCGGCGACGCGACATATCTCAGTCAGGGAAGCCTCGTTGAGGACATCAGTGAGAGAGACACGAAGACAAAGCTTTCGGCATGCAATGACGAGTTCAGTCGCGAGGAACTTGTTTCCGCCGGCGGACAAGAAGCTGCTGGAGCCCTTGATATCAGAGGCCGGGACGTGAAGAATGCGAGACCAGAGAGCCCGCATGGCCTCTTCGGGACGAGTCAGTGGCAGAGGCTTCTGAGCCAGGGCAATTCGCTGGATCTCGGCTGGGTTGGGGACTGTTGACATGGCTGCGAGGTCAGAGAACGCGAGCTCTCCCACCATGCGCTGCAGCTTGCGTCGGTTGACCTTGAGGGACGTGGACACAGGCAACTCCTTGAGCGGGATGAAGACGACTGGGATACAGTGAGGCGACAGCCGTGGCTGGTGAGGTTCCGGGTTCTCGACATAAGCTTCAAACAGCTTCTTGGCGATATAAGTCCTTTCCTTGACGGTAGGACTGACGTTGTTGAAACCCTCCTGGCCATCGAACAGTGCAGGCCCCAGTTCGAGGAACGCTGCCAGTAGAGGACCCGTGTCGCGAGTCATGATGGAATCAACGACGACGTCGACTCCTTCGCCAAGGCAGCGTCGAATCTGCAGCTCTACCTCTGCGACATCGACAGCCATACCATTCACAGTGACTTCATCACGGATGCTCGACAAGAATTGAATGTTGCCGTCATCCAGCAACCGCACACGATGACCCGTCTTGAGGTACCGAGGCTTGGGCTTCTCACCCTCCTTGAAGTGCATAGTAGGAGCAATGAGCGGCTTGTCGAGGTCAAAGCGATGAGGCGTGACAAGAGGACTATCAATAGCAAGTTCACCAATAGCGCCCACAGGCATGAGCTTCCTGGGGTCCTCGGGGTTAAGGATCCAGAAGCGACCAGACACAGGCGGAGGAATGACGCTCAGCTCCTTGTCCTTGGAGACCTCGGTGATGGAGATGCCGAGGGGGCAAACATCTGGCGCTCCATAAGCGAGCAGAATGTTGCGGTTCTCTAGCCAAGGGGCGTATGTGTCTGGATCAAGCTTGCGAGTGCGGAAGCAGAGTGTCTTGAGGAATGGCACGGTAGCTGGGTGGATTCTCCTGGCGAGGATGCCTGTCATGTATGACCACGTAACGCCCATGCGAGCCATGGCGCCGGGGAGGTCATGGACACGCTCAGCAGCTGATGGGATGCAGACGCAGCCGCCTTGGAACATGGTACCGAGGATCTCTACCAGGGAGACATCGACGTTAAAGGCCGAGAGCTGGAGGACTCTGCTCTCACTGTTGATCTTCAACGCACTCCCCTGGCTGGCAAACACGGTGCAGAGCGACGAGTGCGTAAAGAAGATACTCCGCGAGGCACCGGAGCTTGTGCGCTTCGGGGTGACGAACACACAAGCAGCGTGCTCAGGGCTGGCCTCCCGGGTGAGAGATGACATGGTGGGAGGAAGCATGGCGAAGAAGGCGTTGTTGACGATGACGAGGTTGAGGACCATGGTGCCCAGGTCCCTCCATGCCACCTCAGAAGCCAACACGATATGAGGCTTGAGGTAGTCAATTGTTGACCTAACCGTGATCTGGTCCTGGCAGTCAAGAGCTACAAAACTGGCTCCGGCTTGCATCACAGCAAGGAGCATGACAGGAGCCCAGCGATTCTTCTCAAGAACCACAGGCACAGTCATACCCGGGCCAACACCAAGGTTGACCAGATAAGTCCGAAGTCTAGTGACGAGCGTCGTCAACTGGATATATGAAATATCCCCATCCCAAGAGCAAATGGCCGAAGCCTCAGGACGCGATAGGCTATGCTGCAAGATAATGTCGTGCACACAAGCAGAGATCTTTTGAGATCGCTGTGTAGACTCCCAATCGTGAACCACGAGCTGAGCATAGTCACGGTCAGTGTAGAGGTCAGCCTCCGTGACCAAGGTGAAGGGATGCTCAATGATTCGCTTGAGGGCGGCTTCGAAGCTGCTCATGACGCTCTGCATCTGATTGTGGGAGAGATATCGAGAGCTGAGGTTGGCATGGAGGTTGCCCTTGATGAACATTGCTGTGACGGAGAGGTCGCACTCTGTCTTGCGCCCCGATGTGATGAGAGATGGAATCAACTCAGCATCGTCGATGGAATCGATTTCGTCGTTACCAAAGGGGTCAGAGTCCTGGAAGTAGACGCATGTGTTGAAGAAGCCATCGTCCGCCAGACCCAGGGCGTGCTGGATCTCTGCCATGGTGAGGTTCTCGTGCTTCCGAGCATTGGCAAAAGACTCTCCCACAGCTCGAAGACACGCTTTGAGCGGCTGGTTAGAAGGGACCTCAACCCAACACGGCAAGATACTGGCGAAGCTGCCCACAGCCTGGTTAATACCGCAGAGAAGCTCCTCATCTCGACCGCTGAATTGGTACCCAAAGGTGACCTGCTCCATGCCCACAAAGGCGCGCAGAACAAGTGCCCAAGCCAATTGGAAAACAGCAGAGGCTTCAACCTGCTGCTCCTGGCAGAAAGCTCGTAGTTGCGTCTCTGAAATGTCAAAGTCGAATGGCTGGCTCTGGAAGAAGCCCTTGGCAAAGACGGACAGATGAGGGAATAGGCAGGGTCTTGAGTTGGACAGACCCGTCTTCCAGACTTCGAGGCTGTAGGACGTGTCCATGGAGGAGACGTGGTAGAGATATGTGCAGTGGAGGGCCTCGTTGTGCAAGGGGGCTTCGCCAGAGTAGACGCGGCTCAGTTCCGCCAGCAAGCGATGAAGACTCGTCAACTAGAACCATTGTCAGTATTCCACATCAAAATTGTACTTAAAACACTCACATCACAGATTGCCTGGCTGGCATCGACTCTCACAATCGTCCTTGAAGGGTTATGGCACACAGAAAGACGATGGCGCGGCTCCGTCAACGGCATGCCTAGCGCAGGTAGACTCGTAACCGCCTCATCCGGGTTGCTCGACTCAATAAAGAGCATATTTGGCGACGTCTTCTTCAGAATAACCTGGTCGAACAGACCCTCGCGCGACACGCCATCGATAAAGATGCTTCGTAGAGCGGGCTTGTTGACCACGATAGCCTCCCACGCGTTGCACAGGCGTGCTGTGTCAATAGGACCCCCGTTTCGCGCGTTTAGCTCGTACACAGCGTGGACGTGGAAGGTATCGAGGTTCTGAGTCTGGGCGATGAGGATCTCTTGTTGGGCGGGCGTCACGGGGTAGATTGTCTCAATGTCTCTGACGTTGGGTATTTGGGACCCGGCCAGACGCTCCGATGTGAGTTTCGAAAGAGCCTTGTAGGAAGATCGCAGAAGAGGGGCGTCGGAGAGAGTAAGTTCCGGTTCATGAACCCGAAGTCTGCCAATGGCCTCAAGCACATTGTGCTCAAAGGCTTGCGTCCAAGTGGCAATCTTCTCCCGGTGTCTGGAGCTCTTGTTGTACACAAAGTCAATTTGTGCTCCAGAGTCATCAATCATGACCGAAACTTCAAACAGGGCGATTCTTCCGACATCAGGGCCCATGTCTGACTTGACACATGCCCTCTGCTGCCCGGGAACAGCAACCGGCTCAAGAAGGCCATTCGTCCGCTGGAGCTGCTTGACGGTATCCATGCAGTTAAAGATGATTTCGACGGGGATGCTCGTGGCCGCATTCTCAGAGGAGGAAAACTCGGAGGTGAAAAAGGGAATGCCGTCCCTGGGAATGGCTCGTCGGGTATCCTTCATCAGCTTGATGACCTGGATCAGGTCGGTTGTCGAGTCCAGGATGACGCCGATGGGGCAGAGTGAGGTGAACCACCCAACCGTCTCCATGATGTTAAAGTCGGCGTCGACGGCATCGCGGCCGTGTTCTTGCTTCCATAACGTGGGGAGTTGGCTCCTGTCGGTGAATGTCTGGCAGAAGGCGAGGAGTAATGACGCCAGGAGGACATCGGCTGGTTCTGTTCTCAAGACGTCGGCGGATGATTGTTGCAGGATCGATGATAGTTCGGATGTTAGGTAGAAGGAGGATCGTAGGGTGTTGCCGTAGGTGTTACTCTCTTGGTTCAAGCCCCAGTATTCAAGATCGGCGGAGAAGACCTCAAACGGTAGTGTAGGTTCAAATAATCGCTGGCTCATTTCGTAATTCTGGTAGTCGATCCAGTGAGGAAACGAGATTGATCCCTCAGACAGAAGAGTGCCTTTTTGGAGGAGCTCATCCAGGTCATGGACCATGATTCGCCACGAGATTGCGTCGACAACCAGATGATGAGCCGTGAGGTAAAGCATCTGCTCGCCCTCGTTGTGAATATACTCGACTGCAAAGACTGGTCCCTCGGTGGGGTTAATAGCAGCCTCGGCCTCCTCTACCAGAGCCCGTATCTCCTCGTCGTCGGCATCGGTATGGCGTGTAAATCGGTACGAGTTGGGAGCTTGGGGCATGATGACTTGTACCCAATCTTCAACCACTGGTCTGAAGCGAGCTCGAAGCATGTCATGTCTAGCAACGACAGCTTCAACAGCAGCCTCGATCTCGGTCGACTCAGCGCTACCATTCACCTTGAGCATGACGCTCTGAATAAACCGGGATTCTGGATGTGAAATCGAAGTTGAGCCATCACTCTGCTTCATAGTCTGGAAGTGCAACTGCTGCATGGGGGAGAGCGGAAAACACGCCATGTCGTCGAGCTCGCCAGCGTCGTCTACGTATATCGACTTTCGCGACTCGGCCCAGGACTGGATCCTCCGTTGCCGCGAGTTGGGGCTCCTCGGTCGTCTTCGTGGCTCAGGAATCTGTATCTTCATAACCTCCTCGTAAGTAACCTCGTTGATGTTCTGAGCCCACGTCTGCAGACGTCGCGAGTCGGGTTCCTTGTTCTTGGTGACGGGCATGTAGCTGAGAGGAATCCAGATCTGCGGCCGTCGCGAGTCGGCACCCCATTCCTGCACCGCCATGCGCAGGGAGCGGATTTCGCGCTTCTGCGGCTCGATCTCTGGGCGAGGTGGTAGTGAGATCTGCCGGGTGTCATCCGCCTTCTCTACTTCTGGCGAGTTGGTGATCCTAATAAAAGCCACCAGCTGACCGTCAAAAGGCCCTGCTTTGGGCATAACCAAGCACACATTGCTGACCCTGGGGAAGGATTTTAGCAGGCTCTCGAGGTTGGATCCCACAGGCCGCGCCGGAGCGCAGGCCTCGCTGGTGGTCGAGACGGAGCCGTAGCTCGATATCGAGTCAGCCCACTTGCGATGCTTTGGCGTGAAGAGGTCGTCGTCGGCGTTGGAGCTGGGATTCGACTCTTCAGAAGACCCCGTCGAGTTCATGGAATCAATGGGAATGCGAGGAGGAAAGGGCTTGATCCGGGTCTGCAGCTCGGCCAGCGTCGGGCACTCGAGGACGTCGCTAGTGTTGACGTCGATGCCCTTCCTCCTGCAGGCCTGGCGCAAGGCCTCTGCGGATGCTGCATCGCCGCCCAGCTCGGCAAAAGAATCAAACAGCTGGATGTCGTCTCGTGAGATGTTTAGCGTCTGTGCGACGGCCTGGATGAGACGCTCCGAGGCGGGCTCGCCGTTGCTGTTGATGTACTGCGAGACGTCGAGCGAGAGCCTCATGAGGCTCGGCATCAGTTCGAGCGTCATTGTGAATTCGGGGGTATCGGGGCCTGGTGAGGCCGTAAACAAAAAAACAATGCCTCGCTGTTGAACAAGAAAGAAAAAAAGATGTCGTGAGAGGAGAGTAAGAAGGTCGTGAACTGGTGACTGCCGCAAGTCGGGTTCCGGGTGTTATTGGCCTGTGTTACCGCATAGTAGTTTGGTCCTGTATCTCGACAGCAACCACGCACGATCCAGCTCTTGCGCTCCTAATGCTGCAATGATTTTTATTAGAAGCAGGGCAGAGTCAAGTCCGTCGGCCGCCGGGACCGGCGGTCTCTGAGGCGCAACCATCAGGACCCTTAAATACAGACGCGTTTGCTTACCGTCCCAGTCCCCACCCC
>JAADYS010001352.1:0-20761 GCA_012931995.1 Fusarium albosuccineum
ACATGAGCCAACGGGTATGTATACCGAGGGTTTGGTCTCGACCTTGTGGTAGGCCAAATTTGTAATTGCGAAACAATCGCTCCCCAATTTCAAGCTGCAGATTGGATCCTAGTCCGAGCCTCCACTCCGTCCGCATGCGAGCCTGCCTATTAATGAAGTATCTTGAAAAAAGAACTCCTGAGAATTCCCCCTGAGGTTCTATGTGCATTCAAGTCCGAGCCTCTGAATGCGAACCAGCCTATCAAATGCCGTATCTTGAAATAAGAACTCCACTTTCACTTGGCGCGACACACATCAAGCACTCGACAGCCAGGCCACTGTTAAAAGAATACACATCCTTATTAGATATTTCAACTGGTCAAGAAGTACCTCAGTATTACCACGCCTCATCCCTTTGTTGATGTGCCGGTTAGCTGTAAGCACGCCAAGACACGGCGACTGCGAAATACCTGTATGAAGCCCCAGGTTTAAAGACGTAGCCTCTGCTCTCTCTTTCAGCTAAACTGCCCCAAACTCGCATCTCCCACCAGTCAATCGATCTCAAAGCGGTCCCCATGGCTAAGCACCCAACAATCCACAATATCGAGATGCTGTCACCACAACAGCACGGCATAACGCACGCTGCAAGCGACCCCAGGGACAACTCGGTCACCAATGATAGCAACGCGGCCATCAACAAAGAATCAGGGCAACTTTGGATGCACGAAAAATCAAGCCAATGGAATTTGAACATCAGCGAAATGCCCATACGATCTGCAACGACATTCATCGTACCACCACAACAACAGCGAGATCGACGATGGTGGCATAGAATCGGTCGCCCTGGAATACTCGTCCTCACCGTTGGTACGGGTGTCATTGTCTTTGCTGTTGCGCTCCTGATCTTCCTCTGGGAAGGTGCCGACAGGGCGAGGAGCCACCGTCACCGGGCAAAGTTCTGGGACGACATAGTCTTCAACGACTGGTCAACACAGCTCGTCACCATCTGCTCGGCCGCTATTCGAGCATCAATGGGTTTTCAGATCGGACTTGCAGCAGCAGCCATGGCGGCTGTTATACTAGAGACTACTGGCAGTCGTTTCTCGGATACGGCAATGCTGTCTATCCAACGAGCTTCGAGTTCCAGTGCTGGCCCGCTAGACCTTCTTCCTACAGCTTGGCGACACTGTCTTGCAGGCCGCATCTCGGGGCTCCTCTACTTCTTCATTCTCGCTTTGATGTTTGTCATAGCATTCATCTCAACCCTGACCTCGACCATCCTTCTCTTTGACCTCGGTCAAGGCCAGATCTCGGCTCCGATATCTACAGATACCAAAGCTGTTGGCTTTGATAATTCATCGTATGCTCCCCACAGCAGCATCGCGTATTGGAAGTCCAGACCAATCGCGCATTGGCGCTTTGCCGAGACTCGTCCCGCCGAGATGGAGACCGAACTCCGCACCGAGAATGCCGTGGATACGGGCGACGTCTACCGGGCCATGCTTCCGTTTGATAACGCAGCAGACAGGGCTACTCTCGAGTATTATGATGGGCCCGCTGTAGTAATCAATCAACGAACGGCCTGCTTCGGACCAACTTTTAGCAAGGCAAAGATCGAATGGCAGTCAGGCGAGGATGGCCTCATTGACGGATTGCATCTTAATGCCACAGCTACCATCGAGGGTCACGACGACTTCATTGGAAGTGGTGTGAGTAAGCCTGGACCAATTTACTGCAGGATTCACAACTATTGGAACGGCACAAACCACTATTTCCGGCCAATCTCTCTATGCAACAAACTTGAATTTCTCGACGCACCCATTACAAATGGTTCTATGAACCCTCTGTCCGGCTGGTCATATGGCTTCAGATATGTCATGCTCGTCAGTTCGGGCGAAATATTGAACGGGCTCGTCTCTTACTACAACAATGGTACAGTGCGTCCCAAGATACCGAAAGAGCTGAACGATTTGACGTTTCGTCAAGATGGACCTTGGACAACGGCCCATACAGCCAATGGGACTGAGGTATTCAATGCCACCATGTGCTACGTCAGTCAGAACCTACCTCACAAGTACAATGTCACCATGGCAGGACGAGCTATTCCCTCTGAGCCAAATTTCCTGACTGAGGTGTCCAGCCTGACGGTCAGGACAAACGACACAAGTGTTCTCCGACAGATGGGCGTTGGAATCTCTCCTGACAATACGACGGGACGCGGCATTCTAGACCTCCAAATCAACTCAGGACCGGAACTCTGGGCCGATCTATCGTCCGACCCGGACGTTGAGATGGATGTGCAATCTGATTACTTTGAACTTTGGGTTACACTTTTTGAGTATTCCCTCCTAGGCGGCTGGTCCCTTGCAGGCAGGCTTCTGCCCTACGACATCACGACCAGGATCAATTGGGCAACGCACCCAGAGCACACTGCCGTGTTCCAAAACATCCTCCACGAGACTGGCGATCCGGCCCAAGCAATCCAGGCACTTGTATTCCGCGTTTACCAGATGTTGTACTACGACTTTCTTCCCATTTTCGACCCCGCCCACAACGTCACAATGATCAAGGCCGAAGACGTGGTCATCCCGCTACGGTGGACAAATTTCGCCGTTGTCATGGCCATCATAGCTGCGCACTTTATCGTTACTGCTGTCACCATGGTGCTCTTTGCGAAGCGCACCGAATCTTCCCTCTTGGGCAATGCCTGGCAGGCTGTCTCGCAGATGGTTTCACCGGAGACGCAAGATATCATCCGGGCAGCGGGCAGCGAGGGCATGAAGGATAAGCAGGTGGGGTTACTAGCACAATCAGCAGGTCGGGATAAAGAGGCTTACGCATTGTCGAGTGGCGTGGATGGCAACAGGACAGAGTTACGCGTACGTTAGATGTAAGATAAAAGGACAAGGATCGAGTGGGATTGACTTGTAGGATTTAGAGGGGTATTGTACAAAAAGAGAAGCATTCATCACGAGGCTCCCCGAGTATAGCCCATCTCCTCTCTCCACGTCGCCTGATGACTCCACCCCTCTTCCAACCCTTACTGGCTCCAGACACTGGGAGGGCCATTCACTCCGATTCCGCTATGAGGCCTGTCCTCTCCGTCCTCAGTATCAGGAATCAGCGCCCGCTCTTCATCATTCTCGTCGTTCTCACCATGCCTTCCTGATTGGCCATTGCAGTGTGGGCACTTGTGAGGCGTGCTAGATCCCAGGTCGCCCACAAGTTCCCGGATAATGTCGCGCACCCTGCGTGTCTTCAACAGCACGAGTAGCGCCAGGTAAAGGTGAAGGAACATGTTGAACATGAGCGGCGTGGACGAGTAAGCCACCAGGAAGGTCTCTCCAGTGTCTTGCCAGTGGTTGTGTGTCCATGTGAAAATGAGGGCAAGGAGGGAGGAAAAACCGAGCAAGACATCGGCGACGAGACAGTTCAGCGGCTCAGTGATGGGCGTGGCGAATGTAGATTTGAGATGTGCGCCCTGGCGGTACAGGCGGCTCACGGTGAATCCGAAGACGGCAGAGGCGGAGAGGAGAAGAAGCGTGAAGACTGCGACGGGTCGGACCATTATGATGAAGCGGATAAAGTTGAGAGGTAGGCCAACAGCTGCCGAGTAAACCAGGAAGTCCCTGGTCGGATGGTTGACCGCTGCCGAGTTGATGGTCATCATGATGAGCTATTTCTGGTTGTGGTTCTAGTTGTGTAGTTTGGTTGTGTGGTATGCGATGTGAATGATGTGTTTTGCTGTGAGATGTGAGATGATCAAATTGATTGAAGGGAAGAGGTAGTATTTATATCAGTGCCAGCAAAATTGATCCTATATTTATAATTGAGGCTCAATGCCGGGATTCCGCCCATGGGTGCACCGCCTTGGCGATCCGCGACAGGTGTCACAGGTTTCAGCCGAATCCTCCGAGGCAACAGCGTAAGCACTAATTACTGCGAATAAGTTTCCATCCAGCTGCCTGCACTGCGGGCATTTCCTGGCTGGGCGACCGGCCACGAATCAGGCGTTGGCCTATTCGCCGCATTGGGGGCCGCTGCAGGGAGTCGATTGGGGCTGTGTCTCACAAGGCGGACATGCAAACCCCAGGCATCAGAATTGCTAGCAAACTGATCTGCACCATTGGTTCCTGTACCATGATTGGGTATTTTGTCCAATGATCGACACAGAATTCCATGCTGCTCGATTGACACCCTACAGCCTCAGGACAGTTAATGATTCTGCCTGATCTCCTCTGCAGCGACATGGCGCAACACAAAGCCACGTTTTGGAGATTCGCCGTTGCTATCAATGGATATGGGCGGAGGCCACGAAGCAGATTACTTGATTTTTCCCACAGTCCGGCGTGCCGCAATTTCCACTTGTTGAGCTACAAGCAGGCTTCCCAAGTTTGTTTCACTGTAATGTGAGAAACATGAAGGTTTCTCCCAACAAGCCATGTGCTGCCTCTCTACAATGACAATGTTATTATTGATTTTAAACTTGCTTAATTTCATCCCCACACTCTCTCCTAAAATCCACCTACCTCGCTCGAATTTCCTAGCCAGATTCCATTTTTCCCTGGCGACAGAGCTCGGTTCGAGCCAAGGAAGTCCTAGAACATTGACCTAGTGGTCACATTCATCTTTAAACTTTGCATGAAACGCTGATAGCTCTGCCACCCTATCTTGATGCAGGTCAGCGCTAGATAAGTCGCACGTGAAACGTGATGCTGACCCATGTGATCATCGTACATACCTAACTTTCTCTTGCCACAGGTAGAGAGGTCAGCCTTCATCTCAACAAGCCTAAGTGCATCACAGTGGATTGACCCATGTGATTCAGATGGAAACAATATTTGCTCAAGCCACGTCTTTAAACAGTTTATCAAGCATTTCATTGATTGTCACTGAAAGCTGTGCATGAGTCTCGTCAAAGATAAGCATGTGCATCACGACAAAAATTCAATCATAGAAAGCACCTCCAACATAGGTACGCATCAATCCATTTTGCAATTATCAAAGACATACTGCGGTTTTATATCAGTCTACCACCTTTTTTGCCCATCCGCAGGATGGGCGCTGATGAGCCATGGTACGAAGACCATGATCGAAGATCTCTTCGAGAACGGAATGCCCATGCTGAGGCCGTTTCCACAAACGGCAGCCCGTCAATTCTCGCCGCTGTGTGTAGGGGGCAGTGGTATAAGAGAGCTGAGGGCACACATATAAGATCTAAGCAAGTCGCGAAATCTCCAGTTCCAGAGTAAATCAAGAAGCATACAGGTGAAATATAGACAAGTCTCTTTAGACTCCTGCATAAATAAGGTCTTTGCCAATATCTCTAGGGTGTTGTACTTTGAGCAGTCTGCTGAACAATAGCTTGTCGTGATTGGCCAGGTTGTCAGTGTCGCATTCAATTACTTACAACAAAGTACACCGGCTGCGATCAATTGTAGTTCTTCGCAATCATCTTGCATCAACCTGAAAGTATTAGCTATGACTCTGGCCACATCAAACCCAGCTCCCTTATCGCCCCCTATTGCAATGCGTTTGATGAATCGCGCACTAAATAACAAAACGGTTCTATTTCCTTTACAGTAACCTTGGCGTCCATGATGGGTCCCCGCACTCGCCAACAATGGGGGTTCTTATCGTCGCCACTGATTGGCCCCTTTACCATAAACTGCACTAGACCCCCTAATTACCTCATCAGCTTCCATCAGAAACCTCCACCACGCCAAGTATCGAGCGCTCGAGACGTATGCACGGCACTGAAAGCATACACAGCGTCGCTGGCATCGTCTGCCATTCGACGCTCACCCAAGTCATCTTTGTCTGCCATCACACGCAGTCAATCCAGGGGGACAACCGAGACACAGCCTCCTGTGCACCCAGAGGTACCGCATTTGGCTTCGACTGCCGCTGCTCCTGATGGCATCTCCATCATCCGAGGACGCCGAGTCATCCCCCTACCCTGGCCGACCGGCCTTCAGGATTCGATCCGAATTCGGAGGATCGAGGACATGGAGAAGCAGGAAGAGCAGACCTTGCGATACGTGTCGAGGACGCAAGACGGCTTGCATCATTGAAACTACCCCGCCATGTGAGTGAAGACGCGTCACAGTGGATGTTTCAATCGGTTATCCATCTCATCGACTTAGGTCTCTTTTGCAAGTCCAGAAATCTTCCTTGCAAATCCAGCTCAAGAATTCCTCCACGCCGGAAACGCAGACATGAGTCGCGTGACCAGGACAACCTCATCCCGACCGGAGTGATGGAAATGGGCTCCCACAGTAGCCATTCATCCGAGGAAGGGGAATTACGTGCGACCCTTGGTGACTCAGTTGATGAAGCACCGAGCACCGCTGGAATGGTACAGCTTCCAAGACGGAGCCATACTTCGTCCGCCCGCACCAGTGCACACCAGTCCGCCAGTGCCAATCTCATCGATATCCCCCGGCTCTGTCTCTATCCATCACGAAAGCGACCACATCGGACTTCTTCCGCAGTCCTACTCACCCTCTTCATCGGTCGCTGCTCGCAACGTGAGCAACAGCACGGGGACACCACGACTGTCGTGGCTGGAAGGCGAACAACGCACGGCTCATTCCATTGGTCTCTCGGGCGAGCAAGACACCAACCTGCTCGCTTCTTTACGTTCAATCATCGTCAGTGAGCGTAACGAAATAGACAACAGCGTCATTCAGGTGTTTCCGGGCGATGCAGGATGCGGCGAGCCTCCGATCCATTTTAACATGGTCCTCGATGGCCTCCCCGAACCAGATCAAGCTGCTAGGCGGGAGATATCTGATGCCATTGAGCAGCTTGTGGGAGAGCATGGCCCGCGCCTAGTGGCGCTCTTCTTCAGATACGTTCATCCAATGGCCTACGTCGTGTCCAAGGGCCACTTCCTCCGCGCTTATTGCAACGATGCCCTATCCGTGCCGGCATCTTTGCGAAGTGTAATATACGCTTTAGGTGTGAGTTCTTGGAAGCGTGATCCTCAATGCGCTGGCCTCACACCGCCGAGTTCATACACTCTATTCCAGAGGGCTCATTGGGCACTCCACACAGAGACGCACGCGCCCAACAAATGGACGCTTCAGGCAGCACTTCTCCTCATTCACGAGCGACCAGGAGACAATTTCACCATGGAGACGCCGAGAACGTGGATAGTGGCCTCGGGAGCGACAGCTATAGCGCAGATGCTGGGTCTTCATCGCGACCCCAGGCTATGGAACATTGCCCCGCTAGAGAAGAATGTGAGACGAAAGCTGTGGTGGGCCACGTACATGACCGACGTGTGGACTTCTCTTTACCACGGAAACCCTCCTCACATAGCCAAAGACTCATTCACTACATCTCCGATGCAAATCGAAGAGATTCTAATAGATGAGGACGTTGATGAGGATCCTCAAAACTTGCTCGAGCGCTCGTTTGTCTCGACTAGTGTCACGGCGAGTGCTCGATTTGTGGAATTGGTCAAACTCAGTCGAATCCTACGAGAGCTACTTGATTCATTCTAGTAAGAATAGCCGGCCTTCTATATCTAGCTTCATTTTCTAACAGGACACTTCTTAGTTCCGATCAGGCATACAAGACGTCCATCGCAGACACAAAGGGAAGAGAGGCGAAGCTATTCGAAATTGAGAAACAGCTTGAGAGCTGGGTGCTGCTGCGTGCCAGCTGCGTTGACATAATTCAATCGGATCATCCACAAGATTACACGACCAATGGTAAGTTTAACAAAGTTGATTCCATTCTTTTTTCATCTTGTCTGACTTGGTGTTGCAGCCCCCCTTCACCTTGGCTACTATGCCGTCAAAACACTACATCTTCGTGCTCTTATGTGGCCAAGTCACATGGCTGCCAAGACCGACCCGAATTCAGCCCTGCGGCGATACTACGATAAAGCTCTGCGTGAATTTAGCCCCTTTGTTGATTTCCTTGACGGAATTGATGCCCGGTCATTGAACTCGTTCTGGGGAGATCGTCAGTAGCTGCCAGTTGTGTCATAGGGCTGTGCGTCGTCATCAAGCACAGGCGCTAACATTATCTCCAGATGCACGGTCCCAGCTTGTTCTGTGCGGCAACTTTTTGGTTTTCCTGTTCCTTGTAGCCCCGACACCAGACAAGGTTCAAGAGACGTTTCAATTACTCGAGAGAGTCTATTCGGGGTTGAAGCGATGTCGAGACATGGCGGACAATGAGGAGGCGGTGGCTTTGCTCCGGCCTGCACTGCTGCGCGTGGAAACCCTCTTCACGCAAGCTGCACGAATAATGGATACAAGAGACGAAGTGCCGATATGAAGGGTTGATTCGGTGCCAGCCAAATTTTAATCGTTATTAGCATCTTTGAGATGCTGCTATTGTGCAAAACGTGTGCCTCGGTGTGGAAGCTGACGGTTCTGCCTGCGACAGGAAAAGTCTAATATGATAGTAAACCAATTGGTATCTCATATCATTTGCAACAGGGATACTCTTAGCATCAACCTGGAAGACAATCGGATCGTTGAGGGGAGAGTTCCGATTATACTGGGTACCTTGCATCTCGAAGTTTAGAAATGGGCCGAGCCGAGTGCTAGCGTTGAGCTTGCGAGTCTAATTAGAGAGAAGAAAAAAAGGTTAGCTTAAGCGCTAGTCTAGATTCGGTAATGTCTAGGGTAGGACAAACCACATGAGCAAGACCTAAATTTCTCCTATTGTTTCAAGACGAGGCTACTCCATTCACCTTCAGCAAAAGAAAAAGAAGAACAGCTGCAGGTGCTGGTTATAGGGAATATAGAGGCAATGCTCTCCATGCATTCAGGCAGTTTTTAGCCTGACGGTGCAGTTCAGCAGTCATTTATTGATATGAGGGTTTTGTGAATGCCGTGCTACCTCAGGTCACAGAATTCAGGAGAGCCGATGGTCCGGCAGAGCCTCATTAATCCCTGCTGGTCAGTTCCAAGACAAGCTACAGCAGGTCGATACATTTTTTCGGGTACTCAACTTGAGATGTGTTGCAATCGCCTTGTTGCATACGGTAGGTCCAATTGAATGTTTTCCTGCATTTCGTGAGGTAATACGGCATTTCATCCAGTGCCTACGGAGTACCCTTTCGGTCGATCGACGTCATCAGTTAGCAAATGCTCCGCCACACTCCTACCCAATTAGGGTCGATGTGACGCCCTCTGGCGCTTACAGGTGTGCCGCAACACAGCCCCAGCAAAGAGGATGCAGACAGGGCTGCGGTCAATCCAAGTTTAACCAATTCAAGCCAATTCAAGCCGATAAAGAGATCGAGTCGAGCAAATCAAGTAAAATGCCTTAATTCTTATAAGTTATTTAAGTTATATAGGGTAACTAAAAAGAAAGAAAAAGAAGGAAAAAAAAGGGAAAAAAAAGGGGTAACTAAGGAGATCTTACTAACTAAGTATAGATAAGATAAGATAAGATAGGATACTATGATAAGATAAGAAAGCTCTAATTATCTAATATATATAAAATCAGCTAGCCTTATCACATGATTTTTAAGTCAATTATTTCAATTCAATTCAATTCAAGTAATACTAATCAAGTTCAAGTCAGACCCTTCCCAAGTCAAGTTACTGAAAATCCTGCTTGAACTTGGATTGACCGCAGCCCTGGATGCAGAGCACTTTTGCAGTCGAGGGAGCTACCAACTCCGTATTGGGCAGGGATGGCTGTCCTTTTGAGTGAGGCTAACCACTCCGTGCCACCCGAGTTCATGATCCTTTGTCTTCAGGGGCAAGAAATGCAAAGGAAATGAAAGCGAACACGCCAAGCCTGGGCACCTGAATTGACCGGGGTCTGGACATTCACCGGATACTCCGCTTGATCGTGCTAGAGGGCACGAGGCCGTAGCCGCGTCTCGGCATGCCATCGACGGCACGTAATAATTTCAGTTGGCGTTGGCTTGGGGTGCCTGGGCAAGTGGGACGCTATTTATTGGCTCTCGGCCCCAAGATCGACAGACCCCCGGATTGGAGAGAAATCTTATGATGCAGTCTAAACAGCGGGTCTAAACGAGGGAGAGGAAGGGAGAGGCTTGATGGTGGAGACGAGGAGATGACAGGGCACACGTGGTGCTGGTCTCTTCCAGAGAAGCATTTGTTCTTTAATCCTTCCTTTTCTTTTTCTTTTCTACCCAGCATGGTCGAGAAATTTCATGCCTGGTATCTTATGCCCTAACTAGGCAGCTCCCCAATGTCAATACCGGCAGGGGGTGACATGTGAGACCGTCTCGGACCAACACGAGTCGCCAACTGAGACTACCGAGCCCGTTGAGGCTGTGCCACGTCGCTTGGATATTGAGGGCGGATTTCCGCACTGCATGGGATCGGTCCCTCCAATTTTCTCTTGTTTTTATCATTTCTCTCACATTTCTCTCATGGGGCCGCCTGTTATTCGGGCGTTTCCGTTCCGATGATGCGGACGCCATTCTTCAACGACGTTGACCCGATCGTGGGGGTAGCCAGCGCAGCGGTTTTTTGCACATATCTGACCCAGCAGATCTCGTCACGGCGCCCAGAGATTTGGTCCGAGATCATTTGCTGGATAGCGCTCCCATTCATCTTTAAGCAGTCCGGCCAGTCGCGTCCCACCGCGTCTTTGGCTCCCATTCTATTTAGCGAAGCCCAAACCCGCAATGCATCCTCAATACTGCAATGGATCTTTGCTCTCACCGTGGCGGTAGCTTGTCTGTATAGAGCAGAATGTAGCATCGTCACTTTGTTTGTAAGGAGCTCATATTGAGTAGCGAAAAGTGTCCTCCAGGCTAAGACAGTGCAGCCGGTTTTGACCCCCCTCTTCCTAATAGCCCAGAGATATCTTGGATGGGAATCTCCTCTCTCGACAATATCCGAATGCTGGCCATTTTCCACCCTCATTAACTCAATATGGGGCGCCGCCTCGGTCGCCGCCGTTGCCTGTCTCTCCTTGTTCAACCGAGATCTCCCGGGATCTGCGCTATCGACCATCCCTGTCGTTTCCCTTCTCATTGTCTACCTCTTGCTTACGCCTAGGCCAAGCACCGGAGTGCAACCCCTTCCTCTTGTCGATGCCGAGGCCTCCATTATTCCCCTCTCGATTAAAGTGGTGGTGTTTTTACTCGTGGCCTTGAGTGTGCAAACTGCAGCTTTCGGCCTTCTCTCAAGCGACGTTGTACCCACATTATTACTCGGCCTGGCCAAGGCTTTGTCTTGGTTTTTCATGATCCGAACCGTTCGTGCCTTTTCCCCCAAGTTGTTGGAGGATGCTTACCCACTCCTTAGGCACAAAATACTTCTTGGTGCATTGCCACCACCGTCGGCACCTTTGCCATCACGTCTACCCGCAACCCGTTTGTTCAGTCATCCGAGGTGCAAGCTTTGACTCACCTTTTGGTCTCCCTCGCCAGTCTGGGCCAAACCATTCACTTTGTTCCAAAGCAAGCTAAGGGTAGAGCAATCATTTGGGCCTTTTTTATCCTATCGTTGGTCCCCTATGTCTCCAACGTTCTGAGTATAAGAAGGGCGCAGTTACTAGCACCAAAGAGCTTTGGAGATTCTCGAACGCACCCTGTCGAAGCCCTGGCTCACCACGCTAAAACCGACTTCGATGCCCAGTTGCGAAACCAATCTGCGAGTTACCCAGCCGCCCACCACGAATACCGACGACGATACGGCATTGAACCACCGCCCGGCTTCGAGACTTGGTACGAGTTTGCCGTGTCACACCACTCTCTCATCATCGATGAATACGACACGATTTATGATGCCGTCTCTCCATTCTGGAAAATGAGTGGCCAGGAATTCGGCGAGATGATGAGAAAGCTGCGAAAGGCGCCACAAAGCGAGGTTTGGCTCTGCACTTTTTCAGCAAAAGAAGCCAAGACCCGATGTGAGCATCCTCATCGCAGTTATGACAGGCATTATAGCCTACTGTTTGACACGTTATTGGGAGATCTCAAGGGCGTTCTTCCTGACGTTCAGTTTCTCGTCAACCACTTTGACGAACCGAGAGTTGTGATCCCACTGTCACATGACTCTCTTGACCAAAAGCCGTTTCAGTTCACTGACATGTCTAAAAAGTCGACTTGGGATAAAATTACAGGGTCTTGTGCAGAATCTCACCGAAAGACTGGCATCTCCTATTCCGAACATAACACAGAGACCTTTGGCTTGCGCTTTGTCAAAAACCAGTTCTCCGCCATGGACTTATGTCAGCACGAGGAGTACCGCGATATGCATGGGTTTTTGATGAGCCCCAAAACCTTTCGCCTGGTGGAGGGCTTGGTGCCAATACTGTCAACTGGTGCACCATCTAGCATGGGGGATATCCTGTTTCCGAGTCCCGCCTACATCGAGGAGGAATTCCAATACGACGAAGCACGAGACCCGGAATGGGACCGCAAGACAAACAATCTTTACTGGGCAGGCTCGACAACCGGCGGCTTTGCCCTCGACGACCAGTGGAGAAATCAGCAGCGACAGAGATTTGTAGCCTTGGCGCAAAACTTGGGTCACCAACAACATTCTTATCTGAGACAAAACAGAGGGCTGGTCGAACGTGTGAAATCGACCTTCCTAAACAGTCGACTGTTCGACGTTGCCTTCACCAGAATCTTCCAGTGTGATAAGCCATACTGCAGAGACCAGAGGACATATTTCAACACAAGGTCTTGGGTGGACAAGGACGAAGGGCTTCGATCACGGCTGGTATTCGACATGGATGGAAACGGCATCAGTGGCCGATACTACAAGCTCCTGGCCTCTAATTCGGTTCCACTAAAACAGACAATATTCCGAGAATGGCATGACGAGCGTCTGATGCCGTGGGTACATTATGTGCCGGTCAGTCAAAGCCTAGAGGAGCTTCCTGAGCTTGTCTTTCATTTGACATCAACCGAAGATGGACAAAGAACTGCAAAAGAGATAGCAATACGCGGGAAGGAGTGGTTTTCAAGAGCATTTCGGGACGTTGATATGACCATTTATACCTACCGGCTGATGCTGGAGTTGGCCAGGCTACAAGACCCGACGAGAAAAGCGAGCTGATGTACCTGGGAGTTTAGGTTTGAGAATCTACTTACACGTAACTTACACTTGTTCATATTACTCGAAACATAGAAAGAATAAACAGTAGACGTAACTCCTGTCTCTAACCCTCGTGCATAGGTTGTCACAACTCAGCACGGTTAGGCAAGGCGTCTCACGACAGATGTCCCGGATTCAGCTTTCTTTGGCCCGAAAACCTATTTAACAAATTCTAAGGGTACAATTTATTAGGCCGGTTCAGAATATACTAGTCGCCGCGGTCAATCTAATTTGTACCAACCCAGTTCCGTTCCCCGTTACAACAACAATACGCCCGCGGCCAGATATCAAGCCGCTATACTCAAAGACTTCATCAAATCCAGCGCTCTGGGCGTCTCCAACCATGAGTCTAGGCTGTACCCAATGATCAAGCAAGCCTCTTCCTTAGATTTCGGCGAGTACGCGTTAGGTCGTGTCGCAGCAGCAGCAACTGGATTGCTAAGCATCAGTCGCCAGAAATAAGGGTTGTACCTGTTGATAGATGCGTAAAGCTCCTTGATATGGTCCTTGACTTTTCTTATTACACGTCCAATCTTCTCAGTGCTGCCCTTGAGAAGTTTGGGGTTCGACTGGACGATGCTGCCGACAAGCTGATCGCGGATGAGCTGAACAATCTCTGGTGGGAGGGTGCCTTGGAGGACCCTGGTAGTACTCTGAGCAGCCTGCAAGTCAAGCAGAATTCGCACTTTGATCAACGTCACAGCTACTGCGTGACTCAGATCAATCCATCCCGACCCCGCCCACTTTGGCAGTGGTGCCTCGAGCACATGGGCGTCCTTGACGTCGAGAAAAGGCAGGTCCATATCGCCCCAGTCGTAGTCGGACGCGTCTCCGGTGGTAGCATACCACTTGACAAAGTCGTAGGCAGCCTGATCCCGGTCGAGGCGGATAAACAAGAACGGAACCAACTCCCGAAGACCCATGTTGTCCCCACGGCAGAGCCGCAACATATCCAGGAGGTGGTCCAAGGCGCTCTGAACTACGTCGGCACGACCTCCGGCCGTGCCAAAATTCTGGAGCAACTTGTCTACTAGTTCGTAGCGCGCCTGCATGTACGGGCGCGTCTCGTGGATGCCCCAGAAGTGCCCGACGCCGTTCTCAAAAACGTTTTCCGGGATGAACATGTCGCCTGGCATGTTGCGGAGTTCCTGCTCCTGCTCTTCCAGGCGAATACGAGCCCTCTTGATTAGATTGCACTTCTTTTTGTGTGCTTTTCGGTCTGCTGCCTGGTGATCCTGTCCACAGTAGTAGACCGCTCGGCAGCTGGAGCATCGGAGGAGGTTGTCTCTCTTCTTACAGGCCTCGCAGGCCCTTGGAGCCAGACCTGAAAGACTGGGCTGAGACATGGCGAGTATCGTATGATGTTATAAGACAGTGGGGATGCAAGTTGACAATTCTGGCCCAAGCCCGTGAAGCAAACTGATGCAAAGGCAGACTCGAAGAAATGTTTCGTGTGAGACGCCGCTAAACTCGATTTGATCCATACGGACCCAGTAAGCAAGCCACATGGCGACCCCACACAAGGCATTGCAGCCGACATCGGAGATCAGCTCGAGTGCGGAGTAAGGCATCGATGCATTCCAGACATCAATCTTTAACTACACTCATCAAAACTCTCCTTTGAAATACGATTTCTCTCTAATCTTTCAGAAGAATTACATATTAGGCACTGCTAACTTATTACATCAAAAGTCCTAGTTATGGCATTATAGAGACAGCCAGCAAATAAGATATATCAATACTAACCGTGAAAGTGGAAGCCGATTGTGGATTAGGTCGGTTCTCAATCATGGCTCGTCAAGATAATATTAAACACGTGCCTGGTCACGCCGTTGGTTGGTGATGCTAAGTAAAATTACTCGGTAGGATCCCTAAGCTGAGCATCGCCAAGCTCTCAGCTTAAATGCAAGGCCGGCAGTCTGATGCTATTTATAGAATGGGTTTGATAATGATGCTCACAGAATATGCGGATGACTTCCACCCGTGATGCGTTATCCTGGAATCTTACAGCTTGCAAGTTCTAGTCAATCCTAGGTGGATTCTTACATCTCACCGCTGCGCCACGACAGGGTATGGTAGGGCGGTAGTTGATTGGACCATAATCCTCAGCCTCAGCTAGCTGAATCGAGGCTATGCAGGCCTGCGGCCCAGTGTTAGCCCTGTGCCGCAGATGGACAGCCATTTATAAATCCAATGCTGATCCCCAGTTCTCTTTACGGTCATGAGGCTAACACACCCATTTTGTACATCATTTTGTTGATAACCAGTAACCGCACTATGCATACCAAAGCCTCTGGGCACGAGGCAGCCCTGCGAACCCTGGATCCATCGCACGCCGAGATACGACTTTTGGAAATCGAGCCCGGAAGCAGTGGTGATCCGGTTCGCTGCAAGTATCATGTCGCGACGCTAGATGACTTGTCTTTCTCCTACGAGGCTCTTTCATACGCATGGGGCGACGTTAATGCAGCCTCACAGCAAATAGTCTACCTTGAGGGCAGAGAAGTCGACGTCACACAGACCCTCGCTGACGCCTTTGAGCGGCTACGGCTTACGGAGGAGCCACGCTATCTCTGGATCGACGCCTTGTGCATCAACCAGACCGATGACGGAGAAAAGACTCAGCAGGTCAGCATGATGCACCGCATTTATACCCAATGCACGCAATGCGCCATCTGGCTTGGGTCTTTGGCCGAGATTGGCCACCAAGCCGCTCAGGACGCCGTCGACACGCTGCGTTGGATCGCCGTCGACACGCTGCGTTGGATCGCCGACGCTCAGGAGAGGCCAGCTTGCTTTGACGACGACTCGAGAAGAGATGCTGCTGCCAGTGCCCTTAAATCTTTCATCAACTCGACCTGGTGGGGCCGCATATGGACAGTCCAAGAAGCAATCCTCCCGCACGATGCGACAGTCTACTGGGGTCCATGCGAAATACCGTGGAAGCTGGTGCAAGGTGCCGCTAACAGATTCTTTGATGGAAGGCCTGGACCCGAGGTTCCATGGGAGTTCTGGGGCAACGGGAGTATTATCGACCTCCAGAGTGCGATGCGAGGGCTCGAAATAACCCGCAATGAGTCCTTGTTTGACGTGCTCTGGCGTTGGAGATACCGACGAGCAACAGACCCGCGAGACAAGGTGTACGGTGTGTTGGGTTTCCGAAGTGATGTATCGCTTCCCACAGTAACGGCTTGTGACTATGGCATCGACATGACAACTTTGTACCAGCGGGTCACGGCTGATCTTATCCGTATATCGGGCGATCTTCACCCATTGATCGGCAGAGGGGGCGAGATCTCAGACATTCCAGGGCTTGCATCGTGGGCCGTGGACTGGGAAGGCGTGCAAGACGGCGAGAGGCGTAGCGCATCCAACTTCTGGGACCATCGCCGCGTGTGGCACGACCTTGGATACACGGCGGACCGCGGGCTGTACGGCGTGGGGGATGGGCTGAAGGTGGAAGACGACCGGGTGCTCTGCCTCCACGGAATGCGAGTTGGCCGGGTTTGCGTGGTTGAGGATCGTGACGGCGCGTCTGATGAGGGGAGCGTCGGGGCTCTATTTCGCTCTGGCGGAGAGAGATGGGGTAAAGCCATCACGCGATTCCAGGGTCTATACCCCGGTCAGCTCCCGGAGAACTGGATGAGCGCCTTTCTTGGGCTTGTTACCGGCAAGCTGGTTCCGCATAATCCAGACCACGGTGACAACTTGGACGACTGGACACGGCAAATCGTCCGCCCGCAAGTCCTTTTCATCACCGACTCTGGGCGTTTTGGTTTTGGTCCGCGAGACGTTCGGGCAGGCCAGGAGGTTTGGCTGCTTGGTGGAAGCAGAGTCCCTGTCATCTTAAACCCACGAGCTAAGGAGGAACAAGCTAGCAGGGGGGCCGGCGAGGAATTCGCATTTGCTGGGGAATGCTTCGTCTACGGCATCATGACGGGCGAGGCAGTAGAAGAGCAGGTCGACCAGCAGAGACAGGTCAGGCTTTACTAATAGCAACGCCCCGGGATATTAACATCTGCAGTTTTCCACTTTTGCGGCCCAGTGAAGGTGATGGTGTTAACGAAACAGAGACCTCCAATAAGGTTTTCACGTTCCCCACTTGCGATTGGCTGCCCTCAGCCAAGATCTTCAGAGCACAGCCGAACCGTTTGCATGACCAATCTCTTGGGTTTCACCGCCCTGTCCCTGGGTGTTCTCGAAACTCTCTTCCACTAGTGGGGGTGGGGGTGCTTTGGGCCGAAGGATTGGGCACTAGTCTAGAGTTCCCTGTGTCCTACCGAGCCTAATATCTCCTTTTAGCCCTTCCTTAGTCTTGGACGGGGCAAGTAACGCCGGTTTACCCTTTTGCTGCTCCAAAATCCCCGGAATTCCATAGTTTTCTCCATTCCCGCCCGCCTTGGCTACCTAAACCACTCCGTCGGGACAACACAGCCAGCTCTCTTAGCACACCTCAAACCCGTACTCTGCTTGTCACTACTCGCTGACTGGCTATTCCTGGCGTAGCCTGGTCCTAGCTTCTACGCTTGTTTGCCCTTTCGTCGCCGTGTCGCCGCGTTGCCGGCCCGTGATGCCCTCGTTGGGTCGGCTCCAATTTCTCAATCGTCGCCAAATTGGCTTTTCACCCTTGTCTCTGGCTCAACCCCTTTGCAAAGTCGTACCATCTTCTCACCACTAGCGTATCGTTTCACCATCGATTATTCCCTTAATATCACCCATCACCTTGTGAGGGCTCTGCTTTGCAACCCTCAAACCTATCCTTTCATGGCCTGGCACAAGGGCAAAATACCGAGTTTCCGGCGGCGAGCGAGAGCGAGGCTACGCAACTTGTCGCTTGTGCCGGCCTCTGCGGCATCCGGCTCGCAGGAAACAAACCAAAACCCTTCTCAGCCGGGAGACTTTGAGTTTACTTTTGAGTCGATAATCGATTCGAGGAATCCTGTCGTCGACTACTCGGCTGCCGATGTATGTCCACTTCCCTGAAGACGGGTACGCAGTTCGCTGACACTTGACCTCCGTTAGCCTCACGCAGACGATAGGTTTGACTCACCAAGGTCCAGAGACGTAGCAAGGAAGCTAAACCAGATTGACAGAGACTCCGTGACCCTAGAAACCAGCGTCGAGGATTACCCCCAAGAGTTTGGTCGGACGTACCACAGATACAAGGAAGGATGTAAGGCTTAGCTGCTCTAGCCATCGTCGAACTACATACTCACTCACACTGACTTCAGCATATGCCTTTCCAAACGATGTATCTGAGCAGGATCGCCTGGAGTTCCAGAATGGCATCATATCCAAGTTGTTGGACGGGAGCCTGCATCTAGCCCCCTTCTCTAGGGAGAACCCCCCAAAACGAGTGCTTGATGTGGCGACTGGGACTGGAGACTGGGCTGTTCAGATGGGCGACGAGTATCCAGCAGCATACGTTGAAGGCATAGACTTGTCACCAATTCAGCCACAAACAATTCCACCCAATGTCTGCTTCTTTGTCCAAGATGCGTGCGTCACACCCACCCCGACGCCTTTGATAGTAAGCACTAACCCTGCCGCCACCGTGTAGGTCCGAGCCTTGGGATTGCACCGAAAAGTTTGACTACATTCATACGCGTTGCACAACGGGTAGCTTCTCCGACTTTAAGAACGACGTGGCGCAGCAGGCGTTTGACAACTTGGAGCCGGGGGGCTGGTTTGAGAGCCTCGATCTAATGGCGGCGTGGTACTCGGATGACGGCTCGCTAGACCCAAGCGGGCCACTCGCGCAGTGGGCGAGGAATCTCAACTTGGCCAGCGAGGAGGTTGACAGGCCGCTGTCGGTAGCGCATAAGCTGAAGGAGTGGTACCAAGAGGTCGGGTTCGTAGATGTGGAGGAGCGGGTATACAAGCTGCCGACCAATGGGTGGCCGGCAGATCCATACTGGAAAGAGATTGGGAGGCTGTGGGAGTGGAATCTGCTCGAGGGTCTGAGCGGGTTTACACTCGGGCTGTTTAGCAGGGTCCTTGGGTGGACCGAGGAGGAGATACAGGTAAGCTTCATCATGGCTGAATCGGGAAATGCGCTTATGAATTCGACAGATGTCATTGGTTGACGTTCGACGAGACATCCAAGACACCAGGATCCATTCGTACGAGCCCCTCTACGTAGTTTGGGGTCGTAAGCCTTCCCCGGACGAATGAGCAGATTGGAATACCAAGAGCCGAAACGGCCATGACCGCTGGGGGTGTGGATGAGCACCTCCGGCCCTAGATATGAGACTCGCAGGATCAACAGGACCCGCCCCACGACGACGACAACCAGTGCAGAAGGTAATAGTAAGAGGCAGTACCCAAGAAACAAGAGACCCGATAGGAGGGAATCAAACAAGGCAATAGCCCACGAGGACGGGGAGCAATGGTTGAGTGACATTGAGGGATGGTTAACAAGGCGGACGGGGATCTGCCACTTCGAGATCATGATGAAAGCGGACAAGCTTACCCTCTCATCTCAATAATCGATCTTATTTATCCCGCCGCTGAATATTCCGCTTGTATATACCGTCAAGGACGTTTGAGCTTCAGATCAGCAGACATGCAGGCTATTGATTGTATGATATATGATACGCGGGGAATATCTCTAGAAGCGACGTGCTTCGACCCAGTGACGGCACCCATGACATATACAGCAAGACTTTGTTTTGGTGACTACTCCAATTTCGCCTGGGTCAAGTGTCTACAGCAAAGATGGTCTTGAGATTCTCTAGTTTGCCAGGGCGGACTTGCAGGTTCCTGAAGGCTAGCGAGCAGGGGTAATTGATCCGAGGGACACTCGTTTGTCTCAGTGATAAGCCTCTTTTTAGACCATGTCTAGCGTCCAGCCAGGGTAGTACATAATCCATCCATGGCGCCATGGCTCGGGCATGTGTGCCTCGCTCGAGAACATGCCAAGTGATGTCTCGGTTGTTGATGGATCACAAGCTTCCTTGTTCGGTCATCTAACAAGCCCCCCCCCAAAACTACGAAAGAAGAAGCTTGGAGTGGCGTCAACGCTACTGAACGCCTTCCGCCGCGGCCCGACCCGGGGGCTCGCGCATCGGCTGACAATAAACGGGCTTAGTGTGAACTTATTGTAGGCTATTGGCCTAAAAGTTGACTGTGGCGGTGGCTACACGGGCGGCTCCCAGAAGAGCCAAGATAAAACTGACTACACATGATGCAGAGGAAATGCCGGGCTTGTGTGATAAGTAATGATGCAAACGCTTTATTATTTTCAACAGTGTGTATGAGTGGGTAGTCCTCCGAGCCAACACTAGCTTACTTACTTCGCGCCACTGGGTCTCGGCCACCACATCCCGAGCAGCACCAACACCAGCAACACGAATCAGAGCCGAGAGGCCCGCGCTAAGTGCCGCGAGCCCGTAGCTGGACGGGGCAGCTGCCGTGACTGGCTGCTTGGATTCCTTCTCTGCCAATCGAGGAACTCCATTGGCCATCTAGTCTGTCTGGCGGGCGTTGAATGTGGTCCTGGGATTGTAACGAGGAGCCCCAAGGGTCCACACGACGTTGCCGCTGAGGATGTACTGCAGGTCGCAAGAGACATCGGTTCGCCGCTTAGTCGCCTGTACAGTCTCTATAAACTACGCGATCTTCCCCAGGATCATATCTGAAAAGAGAGTTAATTATGTTAATAATGATATTGCTAGGTTCCTATCAAGGGCACAAGTAGGGGGTTATATAGATATATA
>JAADYS010001353.1:0-10352 GCA_012931995.1 Fusarium albosuccineum
GGCCTTTAGGCCCACATGAGCCAACGGGTAGCAAAGATTAGCGACTCGTCTAGAGGTAGGGGAGTGTTTCATCGTTGATAAGTCTCCACAGGTTCGCCCGGCATATAGCGTCATGATAACCGGTAGTTTGCCGTGGGCGTCTCCACGCAATCGAGGTATATTGCCACGTAATTGCGCTCCCTGGCAAGGATGCCCGCACGCAGACCTGAGACGGGATCAAGAGAAGCCGAACGAGTCGAGGTCCAGGTCCAGGTAGTCCAGGAACCGGGGGACCCGCCCGGCTAGATCGATGGCTGATTGAAATACTACCCTCCGCACGCGCGTGCTTTTTCTAGAGTCCCCATCACTCTTCGCCTCTCACAGTCCCAAGCGTGTGGTTCATCCCCTTACATGACACAAGCAGACAGGCATTCTCCAGATCTCTCTCTTCTCCAATAAACCATGACTGCAAGTAAGCACATATCTTTCCCATCTGGCGAAAACCTTGCGGAAACTAATGGCGTTTGGTCAAGGCGCTGATCCCATCTCCTCGTTTGAGGAATATCCCGCGGCTGCGGACCTCCGTAAGATGATGGTCCAGCAGCCGGTTCCAATGCTTGATGAGGAGACTGTCAAGCTCATCTCACTACCGGATGATGAGGCGAGTAAGCAGACACAGGCTGTGTTGGACAAGTTCAACGCCGCTTTGGCTGCGAATGATGCGGCTGCTCTTCAAGATTGCTTCCTCGCCCAGCAGGCGTACTGGAAGGATGCTCTGGCTCTGACATATCATCTGCGCACCTTCTATTCTCCTAGTGTCATTACATCAAACCTTCTCGAGACAAAGAAACTGAGAGGCATCACCGAGAACTGGAAGCTCGATGCAGCTGTCTTTATTCCCGCCACGCCGTTCCTTGTAAGTGCTGCTCATCAATGTTAGGTCTTGCATGGCTGACCAATCCATCAAAGCAATTCATCGATGTCTCGCTTTCTTTCAGAACTACCTCACCGGGTGCAACATGTAGTGCAAGATTCTTACTCCTGCCCGTGAAGAACGATAGCGGTGCCCTAGACTGGAAGATCTGGATCTTTAGCACCAAGCTTGAAAGCCTTGACCTCCACCCAGAGGATGAGTCCCTGCTTCAAGCTCCTAGCAAGCTGCACAATGCCGACACTATCGAGACCGATGTGTTCATCATCGGTGGCGGTAATTCGTAAGTGGTGCATAGCTCCGACACAAATGCCGTTGTTGACTCATGCTTTGTGTACAGGGCCGTCACTCTCGCTGCTCGTCTCAAGGCCCTCGGCGTTGATACAGTCATGGTTGAACGAAATACCCGTGTTGGTGATAATTGGGGTCGGCGATATGACTGCATGAAGTTCCACGTCCCGACATCGTTCTGCGAGTTTCCCTACTTGAGTAAGTGACTGGGTCCCTCCTCATAACCCTAAAGCATACTGACTCGTCACTCACCTAGACTACGATAAGAATCTCCAAGCCCCTCACTTGCTCACCAAGGATGAGTTAGCTGAACAGGTCCGACTCTTTGTAACATCCTTTGACCTTAACGTTATCACATCAGCCAAGATCCAGTCAACTGTATATGACCAATCATCCAAACGATGGACGATCAAGTTCGACACGCCCAATGGCACACGCACCGCTGTCTCCAAGCAACTAGTTCAGGCCACTGGAATCGCCTCGCAGAAGCCATACCTCCCCGCCGTCTCTGATGAGAACCTCTACAAGGGTATCAGTATCCACTCGGCGGCTTACAAGAGCGGCAAGGATCTGGCCCAGCAAGGGGCAAACGTGAGTCCCACTATTCATTGACATGGTTGAGTCAATAGTTCTAACCTTAATCTAGTCTGTCCTGGTCATTGGTTCCGCCAATACTGCCTTTGATGTTCTTGAGGATTGTCATGCTGCTGGCCTCCAGACGACAATGGTGGTCCGGTCCCCAACCTACCTTGTCCCCTTGGACTATGTCTGCCACGAGACGAGTCTTGGTGCTTACAACTTTGGCGTCGAGGCGGCTGACAGAATGTTCCTCACGTTGCCAGCTGATGTTGATGGCCAGCTCGCCCGCGATCTCTTCAGGATGTTTGCATCCAAGGAGCCGAACCGTTATGATGCCCTCAAGGCTGCTGGCTTCCCTGTCCTTGATAGTGCCGATCCTAGCCAGGCCTTGTACTCTAACCTGGTTGAGAAGGCTGGTGGTCACTACGTTGATATCGGCGGCTCTGACCTCATTGTCGAGAAGAAGGTTGGCGTCAAGGCCCTGGTTGAGCCTGTTGGGTTCACCTCAACTGGTATCCGTTTCTCAGATGACAGCACCCTCGACGCGGATGCTGTAGTCTGGTGCACGGGATTTGCCGACCGAGACTCGCGAACTGTCGTCGCTGATATTCTCGGAGGGGACAACACGTATGCCACTAATGGAGTGTCCAACGGTACCAAGAACTTGCTTGGCCCTCGTGACATCGCCGCTCGTCTCGATGCTACCTGGGGTGTTGACTCAGAGGCCGAGATCCGTGGCATGTGGAAGCGTCACTCCCGCCTTGACAACTACTGGATCATGGGCGGATACACACAGCAGCACCGATGGCATTCTAAGACGCTGGCGCTGCAAATCAAGGCTGCCCTCGAGGGTATCCTGCCGCCGGCCTACCGGGAGACTCTGGCTGGAAACTGAAATGCAGAGTGTACGCGATTATGTTGAGCAGGCAAATGACTTTGATGTATCATCACTATTAGGTATACCAATATGTACAGGGTGTTAGGCTTTTGCAAATTTGAAGGCACAGCATAGCTTTAGCATGCCTATATTCATGACAACAGAGTGTGATTCGTCTGAAGGTAAGACATAAGCATCTGATAGCATATGAATAGCACAATTCCTCTGCTGCGCCTTCTATCTCAGCTTGATAGTCTCAACCTCTAGTCCCCTTGACTCCACCAGTGCCCTAACGCCGTCTTCATCCATTAGCCCAATAACTATACACACTCCCACGAAGGCAAAGCAGTCGCCCATATTTCGAAGAATGACAGGGCACTCTAGGCCTTTCATGATACACAACTGATCCCCCATACAGATATGTTTGGGAAAAACTCCAATGTATCCATGATCTGTCTCCGCTGCCCGCCAAACCCCGGTTGCCCATCCGCGTTCTTCAAACGGCCCGAAACTGTAGTCCGCTATATTCATGCGGTGATGATCCTCAAATTTAGTTAGGCAAATGCGAGTATATGAATGAACTTTATGTTTCCAAACTTACCTTGATATCTTTTGATAGGCTTTTGATATACATAGCTCTTCTTTCAAATGCTGCAAGATCGTCATCGCTCGACCCCTGGAGCTCATCGCTGCAAAAGGAACCCCGCAAGAACAGAAGGAGTTCAGAACAGTCGTTCAATGAACGATCAACGGGGCCTTTGAAGTTTTCATGCCACTTTGCTCTCAGTATGGCATCCAATGCCTTCAGTGCATGGCAACCTGCGACGTAAGTTGGGCGGCTCATGGCACGATCGACTGCCCAGGTGATTAGTTCAGACGATGCATGCCAGCGCCCTTGTTTCATACTACCAGTTGGAATAGGCATTGCATTCTGGACCGATCCAAGAATAACCCCCGCGACGAACATGTCTGATCCCACAATTCTCACCGTCTCTGAGGTCTGGAATAAGAAGTCACATTCCAAACGGTTCCAAGTGCCTGGGATCATCCCTGTGTCTGGGTCGCTATTAGCCATCCCGGGAAAGTTGGGAGCCCATGAAGGTGTGTCAGGGTACATATGCCAGCCAGGACCGATGCCAGCAAAGGTGAGGAGAGCCAATGCGCCTCCGTATAGGGAGGAAAACCGTAGCTGGTAGAGTTTCAAGTACTCCACCGTGAAGTCTCGGCACACCGCTCCAACAGACTTCGACTCGCTATAGTCGGGGTCAAGATTGACACCCCCGATACCAAGAAGACCATAGAAATAATCCTTGGGATTGGTCGCCTTCAGAAAATGCACTGCCCACCAAATGCTCCGCCTGCTCATGCCGCCCATCACCTCGGCTTTTCTCCCCCTCAGACACGAGCCTGGCGGACGGTCAATGTCTCTCCGGGCTTGGAATAGGAGGTGCAAGAATTTATAATTGCTGGTAAACACAAGTTCGAACATTGCATCAGTTCCTTTCAGGTATTCACACGGAATGTCGTCCGGACCCTCCAACAACCATTCCATCCAGGCTGCAAAAGAATCCAAGGTAGCCAAGGAAAGGGTGCGAGTTCCGCAAATAAACATGGGATTGTGAGCAAGAACAATTTCTTGCATTATCCATACTCGCTCCCAAAATGGCACACAGAAAAATCGGCAAACTGCGCCCAATCCTGTTCGGTCATCATTCAGCGCAGATTTGTTTTCATCATAGATCAAAGCATGCTCATGGATCCAGTCAGAATTGGCAGATTTGCGAGAGGAGGCTATGCTTTGAACCAAGTCTTGAAGCTTTTTGTGTAGTGTTTCTGTGGTTCCTGTGAGTGATTCCAGAACATGTTGGCCGTCCTCAGCATCGGTATGGGACACCAAGAGTCCAAACTTGATCAAACAACAGTGAGCTATGTTGAACGCCTCGACAATGTGCCGAACTCCAACATATTGAATAGGTTTGATGCGACTTGGTGTATCCAGTGACTGAGAAATAATCTCGGTTGCGCTCTGAAGACTGTGAGCGAGCTCGTGGGCCTCAGTCTCGCCTAAGACGTGGTGTGTTTGAAGAGATTCTTGAACATTCGGTGGAACCTTGCCACAAGCCAGTATGTAATCGAACGACTTGGCCTTGACTTGTATATTCTCTGCCAAGTCGATGAAGATATGTTGGAGTTCATTATCCCGTCCGTCGCCACCGCGTTCACCACGCTCGTGGGCCACGAGCTTGATGATGTCAATCGCGCGGCACATGATCTCATCTGGAGGCCCCAGCCAGCACAGCACCGTATCAGCCATGGAGAAAATATCTTTCATCAAAGGGACCTGGTGGTTCTTTTCCCTGGCGTCGTCTTGATTGATGCAGATGGCATCCACCCAAAGCCTTGAAGGGGCTTTGGATTGCTCAAGGTGCCCAGGAATATATTCGAGTGCATAGGCGAGATTAGTTGTTATTATGGCTATTTTCTTGCCATTGACGATAATCTTTTTCGTTCTTTTCGGATCCCCCCAGACGTAGGAAACAGCACTGAACGCCAACCCATTCTCCAAGTTGGCGATCTCGAGTTTTCAGACAATCTCTGGTTTGGTCGATACGATCTCAAGGAGCCTGATCTGGCGGTTGTGTAACTTGAGGTTGGAGTAGAGTGACGGCCCAGTGGCGGAGTCGCTAGTTGAAGCCATGGCATCCTCAGGCGGTAGCCGGTGCCTCAGGCAGAACCACCGGTTGGGCTTGTAGATGATCTTGCTAATGAACAAGCAGTCTTAAGGATGCGAAGAAAATGAAAGTAGTGGGAGTTGAAGTTTGCAAGTTATTTGTGTTTTGGTTATTGCTTTGGACATCGATGGAAATAACGACACCGCGGGATTCACTGAGCCACCCGTTGGGCTGACACAAGGCAGTCAGCCAGGCAAACAAGCCGCCACCTATTCAGCCAACCCCGCAACTGAGCACCAGGCTTTTCTCAAATAGATCGAAAGAAGGGTCAGTAATACCAGCGATTGTCAAGGGAGGCTGCAATGGGAAACAGGCATGGGTTAGCCTATCATATATGTTCATCCTCAGGGTCCATCATGTTGACCGATTCTGGCGTTAGCTCCTGTTGGGAAAATCATCTCGTATATCATCCCCTGTCAAAAGAGGTGGGGCTATCGCAACACCCACATGAGCCAATTTCTTACAGTGCATACGTACAGGACGAGAACACGTGTCGCTCTTCTACGTCATTGAGTCCCTGTACGGATAGAGCGTCGGAGATGATGCAGAATGCAAGTCTGGCACCAAGATGGAGGGGTGATGAAATCCGACTCATCGGACACGGGGTCCCGGGAATGTTTCGTTAGATCGATACGCTCCTCATGCTGGATGCTCCTTGAATTATGGATGTAACATACATATTTCTCCATGGAGCAACTCGGTACTGTGGAGGGTTGGCCTATGACGTTTTATCACGCAAGTATGAAGACCTCAAGACCATCCACACCAAGCCCGGCGTGGCGTGGAGCCATACCCAAGACGCGATTCAAAGCTGCGCGTCGGTAACTATGTCAAACCTTTCTTATCAAACGGTCAGATTTAGAATCGCAGATGAGACGTGGCCAGCAGAAATGTATATTAGGCGCAAGTGGCTGGGTTGATATAACTCCGAAGTCTCCTCAACAAGTAACATCAACTGAGCTGATAAGACAACGCGAGGTCCGGCTTGGATAACTGCAGCAATTTCGCAAGTAGCTGTGTCTCTGTAAAACTGTTGGAGTGGCCAAAGCCGCCGAGTGTGATCAGCTCCAACTGTCGTGGGGGCATTGCTTCAATTTATGTCTTGGTGGGATGCCAAGTTAGCCTATTGGCACACATTCTCGGAGTGGGCAGCAATCGGAATCACTTTTCGGATAACGGACCAAATCGAATGAAGCAGACTGGATTCATTTAATGGCTCAAGCGCGATTAGCAATGAATAAAAAACCGTGGTCTGCACCCGGCGTAGGTATGTTGCTCTATATATTGGGCAGATGTTTGTGGGTTGTTCAAGATCTCCATCGTGTCTTACTCTTGTCTCTATTTTTATATAACTTTATTACAGGGCGACCGTACCCACATTCATCAAGAATGGTCATTCAGGATCCTACGCTACTCGTCGACGACTGTTGCATCGCCTGCTGTAAAGCTAGCGACTTTGGCACTCATGATTACTGTGGCACTTGTCCCAGATGCCCACCGCGACGCTCCTAGGTAACATTTCAATGGCGTCGACACGTGTCTTGATCGAGAATAACCTGCAGGACTTAGGTACTACTAGTCGAGCGCGAGTATCTTGGAGGTTTATATCCTCATAGGGGAGGCCAGCTGGCTCGCGGCTAGAGGATTCAAGAAGATTTGATGGGAGATGCGATGTCTTGAATGAAACAAATGACCAGGCAGGGAGTGAGGAGGGAAACAGCACTAAGAGTGGAGCAGTAGCACTTTCGATCTTTGAGGCACGGACGACGCGGAATATCTGAACGCGCGGGAGGTCGTTATCGGAACCATCTGCATCATGATATGTCGCGACGCCCTGATAGTTTGTTAAAATAGCAACGCAGTTGGCTTGTATGGTAAACCACTCTCGGGTCGGAACTTGGGCTAGGTTGTTCTGACAAGCGTGGTAGGAACAATGTATTGCAGCGCCGAAACCTGTACAGCGCCCGCTGTTGCTATCTTAGGCCAAGGGTACCTGAACTCTAACCTTGCCATGCCACAGCATAGTTGGGCATTCAGCAAGATACCTGTTGACCGGGTCCCTCGAGATTGCGGCAGTAACCGGACGGCCCGCCGCGGTGGGACGGACAGCCCTATCCCAAGATACTAATCGGAAGATGGGTTTAATGATCGTTATGGATCTGCGTACGCTTGAGATGGCTTCAGATACGCGAATGACCCGCAACTGCTACATCCCGACTTTGAGCGAGATGGGTCTGTGGATGATCTAAACGTACAATGCACACTATACCGCATATCATCGGCACAAATGGTGGATCAGTCGCGGTTGATAAACTGTAGCCGCAGGATAAACCTGTGACCAGGATAGCTTTCATGGGGGCCACGGGCATGGGTGGTCGCAGTCAGATGGAGGGCGTCCGAGATCATGGTTGCCAAGATGCCTGGGTATCTGCACGGTGCTTACGAAAGATCTTCGGGAGGTATGCTCTGACCTTTAATTTGAAAGCCCAACTTCTTTAAAAGCACTCCCTTTGCTTATAGAACTGGCAAAGCGAAACGTGTCAAAGGGCTATTTGGTGATCGCCTGATGAAGGCCCACAGCCCCCCTGGTGCTTCGTGGCGTATGCATCCTTCTTTCTGCACCACTATTGCCTAAAGGCTGCAACCAATGGAGGCGTCAGCTTTACTACAAGATAGAAAGAGTATCTAAATCCTATTTATCATTCTTCCAGGCATATATTAGCCCTTTATTACATTTCTATATACCTTGTCAGGACCTTTACCTTTTTAACCTGTATTTATACTACGCAGAGCATTGTTAGGCAAGGCTCAACAAGAATGTAGTTAAAGGCAGTTCTAGCCTTGTCTCTCTATATGAAGATTAATAGAGTTTAGGAGCTTCTTTTATCTTTACCTATGTACTTGGAAAGCTACTTTGTTTACCTTTTAGTTAACGTTAAAAGAATACTTATAGAAAGCTATAACGATACGGGTGGCTTGCCGTTTAATTAATAAACCCCTTTTGCAAAAGATCAACCAGTTGCGGCGCCTTGTGCCGCAACCTTGCCACACCTCGGTATATAAGGGGCGCCAGGCCTTCTGCAGGGCCTCAGCAGCTTTAATACACTTACAAAGGTAATATACCTTAAAGATATTCTACCTACCTATATAATTAGACATTAACCCTAGAGTAAATCTAAGATATTTATAACTTAGTCTAGAGCTTACATAGCAAGAGATTAACTAGGTAGCCCTCTACTGGGAGGCTTTTAGCAAGGTCCCTTGAGAGCCGGCAGAAGCACTAATGCCACAGGATAGCTACCTATATAGTCCCCCCTCGAAAGGGGAAACACACCAAGTCCTGCTATAAAGATTTAGGTAACTAATAAAAGGGTTAAAAGAAATATTAAAATGCGGTTAGAAGATCTGCAGAAGTTAGGCTAGCTATAAGAGCAATAAAGGAAGAAGAAGAGGAAGAGGGAGAGAGTAACATTAAGCTTACCGGCGAATGGGAGCTTTGGCTATGCATATGAAGCAGCGTAGCTATTAACATCACCGGTCTCATATTTTAACCAACAGATGCCCTATTTTGTAGAAATACCCGTGTGCCCTGGGTGTCAAGAGCAGATCCTGATTGGCAAACGGGGCCAACGAATAACAAAGGCAACGCTGGTCGAGCTTACTTTACCTGCCAAACCCACGCCAGTTCGTTTCATTTGGCGATCATCGCGGGATAGAGGACACAAATCATGAGTGCTATTGTGCGCGACCCCTACGCCGTGTGGCTCGCCGTACGGAGAACGATCTGATACTCGGATTCAAATGCATAAAAGCCATTTGTAACTAGTCTGTCGGCAACAATGGAACGCTATTGTGATACCGAACACATCTTCAGGAATATCAGCTTCGTCATTGATGCTTGTTCAGCAGCACATAGGCTTAATACTGTACCTACACACCACTGTACCGAGGCCGACGACGGCTGGACCAGGGCAGAGCTATCACATCATGCATCAGCTCGTGTTTGCCTCCGGCTTTATCACCAACACCTTTTTCTTCCACTCGCCCGGGATCTACGGCATGTGGCCAGGTCAGCTTATACCAAGTTTGGCGTGGAGGCTTTTCTCAAACGGGCACGGTGACCTATTGTTGGGGCTACTGAGGTTCCGAACCCCACCCTTCAGCCCTGGCATTCAATGATAGGTCGATGATAACGTCGCTGTGGAAGACCAAACAGAAGGTGGCTTACTGTGCCGCAAACGCAGCAGCAGCAGTTATCTGTTAGTCTGATTTCCCCCCTCTTCTTGCCTTCGTTCCTTCGTTTGTTCTTTCTTTCTACATCCGTGGACTTTCCTCTTGTGTTAGTGTTGGGAAGAAACTACCGGAGCTCAAGAAAGACAAGATGTTTGACACTAGGTCCCTTTCTTATCTAAGTAGACTCCATACGCTTAAATCGTTTGATCGTCGTCGGAAGCCATCAATTTGAGTTCCGGGTTCCTTAACGCACCGCCGACAGGGTACCCTTGCTAGGACAGGACAGGAGTTGGTGGTCCAACCATGTAAACCTTAAACGATGAGGCCACAAAGCGAAGAGATCGTGTCCTTTAGTAGACAGATGATGCAGGTGAAGCTTATCATCGTTAAGACGTTTTATCGGTAGCTGGTAAGCTAGAATCTATGATATGCGCATATCAGTGTGGCTTCGTACGGCTATGTAAATGCCGTGTGCTCGGAGACGGATCCCGAACAGGATCGCGCTCGGTCCTGTCCTAATTGACCATTTAAATACGAGAGCTATGCATAAGGCACATGTGCCGCTGTCGCCGAGGCTGTATGTGACAAGGAGGTTGTGTAATAAGCGGCTATTTTTGCGCATAAGGAAGCACCTCAAAGAGGGGCTACTATCTTGGTCCTATGTAACTTTCTTCTTAGTCCTATGTATTTCCTATTTCGGTTAGAGGCGATAAAATAGCTTACTACCTTC
>JAADYS010001354.1:0-13950 GCA_012931995.1 Fusarium albosuccineum
GGACTAAGATAGTAGCCCTGACTATATGAGTAGCAATTTGCTGGCAATACGGATCGAGAGAGTAAGCGGAGGGTCGCATCCACATGGTCTAGCATCGCCAAGGAAACTATTGCTCAGCCGCAGTTACACTCGGTATCATTGCCGACGCAGTCCAAGCTGGCAGAGGAGCAAGTTCTATTGGTCGGTAGTTTCTCTTAAAAGGGGCATAGTCGCACAACTACACCTAAGCAGCAGCCCTGAGCACCGGTCAGCTTACGACACCCTCAAGGACCTAGTTGGCACAACCCCTTTGTACTCTTTCTTTGCTGACTAGGCCCAACATGCATCTCTTACGGCTGCTGGTATCTGCTACCGCCGTGACGGTTGTTGGTGCAAACCAAGGCCAGGGTCGACAAGGACGGCACAAGCGACAGTTGATCAGTGGCGTCTTGGGCATAGATGCCACTTTTGACTACGTTATTGTCGGTGGAGGCACCGCTGGATTGGTTCTTGCAAATCGCCTGAGCTCCAACACAGACGTGACTGTCGCTGTTGTCGAAGCCGGGACCTTGTACCAAATCACGAACCCCGTGCTCGGCAACACCCCAGCTGGCGACACCATCTTTGCGGGCTCTAGCCCTTCTGATACCAATCCGTTGGTGGACTGGAACTTTGTCACTGAGCCCCAGGCTGGTGCAGATGATCGACGCATCCACTATGCCAGAGGCAAATGTCTCGGTGGCAGGTGAGCCTTCTTCACCACCGCTTGGTTGTGAGCCCATCAACTGACGCAGCATCGCAGCTCGGCCCGCAATTTCATGATCTATCAGCGAAGTACCAAGCAATCTTACCAGAAATGGGCTACCCAAGTTGGCGATGACGGCTACACCTGGGACTCCCTGTTGCCCTACTTCGAAAAGAGCGTCGAATTCACGCCGCCGTCGAGCTCCCGCTTCCCCAATGCAAGCGCAGAATTCAACGAGGCCGCATTCTCGTCTTCTGGCGGACCGTTGAGCGTCTCCTACGCAAACTATGCGCAGCCTTTCAGCACCTACCTAGAGCCGTCACTTCACGAGCTCGGTATTGGCCCGGTCCAGGATTTTAACAGCGGCAAACTCATGGGTGCTCAGTACTGCTCCAGCACCATCGACCCCGAGACGCAGAAGCGCGAATCCAGTCAGACGTCTTTCCTAGAGCAGGCGTCTAGGCGACAGAACCTCAAGGTGTACCAGTTGGCGTTGGCAAAGAAGATCATTTTTGACAAGAACAAAAGAGCCACGGGTGTCAAGGTTCAAGGCGTCACAGGTATCACGCAGTTCACCCTGAACGCCCGAAACGAGGTCATCGTCTCAGCTGGTGCCTTCCAGAGCCCGCAGCTTCTCATGGTGTCTGGCGTCGGACCACGCGATGAGTTGGAAAAGTTTGATATACCCATCATCGCCGAGCGTCTGGGCGTGGGGCAGGGAATGCAGGACCATGTCTTCTTTGGCCCAACCTGGAGAGTCAACGTGCAGACCCTCACCCGTCTTGCAAATGATCCGGTGTATCTTGCCGCTCAGCTCGTTGGACCCTACGCCATCAGTAAGCGCGGTCCTCTGACAAACCCAGTGGCTGACTTTCTCGGCTGGGAGAAGGCACCGCGTGAGCTTCTGACGTCCGAGGCCGCCCGAGTTCTCGACGCAGAGTTCCCCGCTGACTGGCCAGAAATCGAGTACATCAGCGCGGCGGGCTACGTAGGCGACTTTAAGAACCTGTTGACCACCCAACCTAAAGACGGCTATCAGTATGCCACCATCCTTGGCGGTCTTAATGCTCCCCTTTCCAGAGGCACCGTGACGCTCCAATCGGCCGACACCAAGGACTTGCCTGTCATCGATCCCAAGTGGCTCACAGATCCGACAGATGTCAGCGTTGCACTGGCTACTTACAAGCGCTTGAGAGCCCTCTTTGCCACAGATGCCATGAAGCCTGTGCTGATCGGAAAAGAGGAGTACTTTCCAGGTCCGGAAGTGCAGACAGATGATGAGATTCTCAAGACAATCCGTGAGACCGTCATGACGATTTGGCATGCGAGCTGCACCTGCCGCATGGGCAAGGCAAGCGATCCTATGGCCGTGGTAGACAAAGACGCCAAGGTCATTGGTGTCAAGGGATTGAGAGTTGTGGATGCGAGTAGCTTTGCCTTGTTGCCTCCAGGACACCCTCAAAGCACAATCTATGTGTTGGCCGAGAAGATCTCGGCAGAGATTCTGGCGGGACTTTCGAGCTAAAGAGTAACTGATGCGACATGCTACGTAGCGAGTTCTACTAGCAACTAGTTGATGATTAGGCAACTCACCTCTCCCTCTCTAATCTTTCTATTCTACTCTGTTAGTTCCTAGACATAATTAGTCTTTATCTTTACAACACGACATATTCGAATGAAATAGATCTCTATAATTTCCAGCGTAACTGCTACCTGTAGTTCATCCGTACGAGCAGGTCTTTAACCTATTCGACCCAATCGCTGCATTATCCTAGAAGCCGAGTTGGTGCCGACAACATGAACGGGGAAACATACGGGGTAGAAAACGCAGTAATTTGGTGAACTTTGTATTAGACTGTACGTAGTTGGGAGTATATATGAAAATGCCATGTTTTATTAAGGACGTGCGTGGGCAACTGTCAAAAGTATTGAGATATCATATTGAGAGCCTCAATCCGCCACGTATCTGATTGCAAGTGGCTTCCCAGAGAAGCACTGAATACCATGTTCTGCCTATTACCTTCTTGATATAAGGGCCAAGTGATATTGAAATTAGGGACTATTGTTAGCGTTAGTTTCGGCTACAAAGTAATCCCCAGATATTTCTTTCACAAGTTTAGTAGACAAAGACATACCTCGGTGAAAGTTGGGAGATTGAGTCACGGTGAAGCTGATCCACATTTGACTCATGATATCTGCTAATGCATAATGTCTTTGCCGTTGGACTGGATCAGAGGGAAACGGATCACCAGCCCAGCCAACCCCTTCGGTATTGCCAAATACGTAAGGCATTTCCTGAAAATGAGCAGCCCCTAGGGTTTGAGGGTCAATGGTAGCTGGCACAGTGTCAAAGAGAAGCTATACCCTGGAACTTGATGATCTGCCCAAGCTTGGCTGGAATGGCGTCGGCCGGCAGTAAACATTACATCGCCCATCCAGAGAGTCGTTTTCCCGTACTGAGACCCGTACTCAACACCAGGGTTTGGAAGCACAGTCCCTAAACCTCCATCAGAAGGGGCATCGACTTCAAGTTGATACAGCTCCGCCCAGCGTTGTATAGCTTCCTTGGGAACGGCCATATTTCCTAAAGATCCTCCAACGACCTTTATGAAGTCTCCTTCGATATTGATTGGACCCTGTGCCGTTTGCTGAACAAAAGAGGTCCCTTCGTTTCTCGTAGTACCTATTAGAAGAGGAACTCGAACAAAGCAGCCTTGTCGCAACTGCGTGCCTGAGTGACGCACCATGTCGCCGTCGACAGCCATCGAGATTGGCAGTCTTTGGCCAGCTTGTCTCAAGACCTCGGCTGGAACCTTTCGAAGGCAAGCGAGGGAATCTGTGCTGTTTGCACATCCAGTTTCCTGCAGGACCATGTCGAAGTCAGACTCTCGCTCTGAAGCTGTGCGGATCGTCAGGAGTGTCGATAGGGGGCCACCACTTTGAGCGATTGCGGCACTAAACAGGCCATCATCCCGCCCGCCATAGGCAAGAAGATGGAATCCAACCGAAGAAGCACCAGCAGACTCTCCCATTATTGTGACACGAGATGGGTCACCCCCGAAATGGACAATGTTCTCCTGAATCCATGCCAGGGCTTGCCTTTGGTCGTGTAGAACTAGATTGGCCAGGCCAGACCAGCTGCTTCCACTTCACGGCCTGCTAGAATTCCAAAAGCTCCCAGGCGGTAATTGAAGCTAACAAATATGATAGGTGTTCCCATTCTTACTGATCTTTCGACGAGAAAGGTGCCATTGCTTCTACCATCACTGGCGCTGCCTTCAAGAAGCCCACCTCCATGGATCCATACGAGAACAGGAACCTTATTAGCTGCGAGGATACCGGATGGGCGGACAATATTTAGGTAGAGGCATTCTTCACTCATAAGCTCCGTTGTGTTCTGGCTAAACCCAAGCAAGTTGATAGAATTTCCAAAGCATCGGGCCGAGTATGAGGTTGTGTGTCTGGCGGTTGCCCAGTTGCTTGCCGGAGATGGCCTCTGGAGGCGAAGTTGCCCTATGGGCGGTGCAGCATATGGGATGCCCAAGAAGAAGTCTTGTTGGTAGTGAGCGTTTGTAGTGCCAATCAAGGTGCCATTCTGGATTGAAACTGTTGGCCCACGTTGATCGACCACAGATTGGTAGCATGAAGTAGGCAGGGTAGCGCCTAAATGGATAGCCGAAAATAACAAGACTAAAAGATGTCGCATGATTGAGAATTCCTAGACAACAGCTGGTCGAGGTGAAGGAAGCAGCAGAAGGGGATTTAAATGAACTCAGTATGCCTACGTAGTAGGTGATTTGTAATTGTAACACTCGGTCAAACTAACCCGAATTTCTCATTCTGCCCCGACTCTGATGGATAGATCGGGTCTCTCGAGTCTGCTGGCCACCTACCCTCGGTATCCCACCTTGCGCTTCTGGAAACTACGCAAGCTTCAAGGACAGGTTCCGAACTTTTAACTTTCGAGGCGGAAGTTCCGAAATTGCTAGCTGGATGTCACTTGCATTTGCTTATCACTGTTTCGGGAGAGCTTATTTCCGAGTAGCTACAATCCCCCTATTTGTCACTATCCGTGATGGGTGCGTCCTTTATGCTGGCTGGGGTCGGCCAGAGGGACCTACTCAATAAAGCATCCTGGCAATTTCGCGACCAGAGGATGCGCTCATCCTTTCGCCCCTGTCATCGGCCTATAAGCAGACGTAAAGAGCCCGCCTGGTCCTCTCGACATTGGGTTCAAGTTAAGACTTCTTGATGAACTGCATGGTCAAGGTATCCCATCGCTCTGATGTAGAGCTGAGCGCTTTCCAGCATCCGCTCCTTCGCCCTGCCTCTGGCGTTACGGGTCGCAAAAGCACTGTGGGCGTCCTCAAAGTCTAGCTTCGAAACAGCCTTCCAAATGTTATGGACATCATCGGGCGGCAGTGGAATCTGATGGCGGATTTAGCGCAATGGTGACCAGGCAACCTCACACAGCGCCGCCTTGGCTGCAACTTACCATATTTGGGTAGGACCACATGAATGTGAAGCTTGCTGTACCGGTTGGCCGATCCTCATGGTAGACACCGCTTGGCACCACCAAGATGGAGTCAGCGATGAATAATTTGCGCGTGGCTCTCCAAAGTAGGACAGAGCTTCCTGGGAAGTGCCCTGCGACTTTGACGGCGACGAACCCGCCGTCCAGGAGGCTCATTTCGCGATCCTTCCAAAAGACATGGGCTGGACCCTTGCGCATAACCCATTCTTCGTCCTCGGCAGAGATGTACACCTTGCAGTTAAACGCCTCAGCCCAGTGCAGGGCAGTGGAGAAGTAGTGCGGGTGGGAGATGACAATTGCCTGGATTCCGCCAAGCCCGTTGATATGATCTACTGTTGCGTCGTCGATGTAGGTGATGCAGTCCCAGAGTACATTGCCTGCGTCACTGCAGAGTAGGAATGCACGCTGTCCGATGGCGACGGCGGGTTCGGTCTGAACAGAGATGACGCGGGAATCGAATTTGTCCTTCTCAAACACGTTCTTATATTTTGCCGAGTCTCGGAGCTCCCCTAGTGTAGCCCACCACTGACTGGTTTGGCGAAGTGCTCGTTAGCCATCCGTGACGTCTTTGAGTAAGACTCTGGAGAGGGGCCATACCCAGTCGGTGGAACATATTGGCGAGGATCGTCGCAGATCCGGCACGAGCTGACGGACTGCGTGTCATACTGAACACCGCATGTGCCACAAACGGCGAGATCCATGTCTGTCTGGGAGAAAGAGGTGCAGATGGTGGTGAATATTGGCAGTAGATTTCTAGACCAGTGTCTGGCCTGGCCCATGTTCGGAATGCCGATTGATGCCTGAGGTTAGTTTCGGAAAGACGGACGGAAGGGCCCACTTTCCGCCGGCGCACTCTTCAGGACTCTCTGCTTTCCGGTTCCCTCTCACAAGCACCACATTTACATTTCCACTCTAACACTCCCATCCCAAGGCCCATGGCAAGATGGATCCACGCGGAACAAAGAGAATGGGGCACCCAATACCCACAGAGTCAGGCAAACGCCGGGGCCCATACGCTCTACGTGCATGTATAGCATGTCGGCGACGGAAAGGCAAATGTGATGGTCAACAGCCATGCGACTACTGCAACAACCGGCGTCAACCATGCATCTACGATGCTGAGGGCATGGCTGTCCGATGCCCTGCACAACAACCAATGTTGCAAAATTCGGACCAACCGCAACCGCAACCGCAAGATAATGGCCATGGTGCTGCCATTGCTACGGAATCAAGTGCACCAAACGATGATGCTACCTCGTAAATAACTGAACATTCCCTCCATGTATTAGACATAGTCATTCGTCAGGCTGACTAGATTCTCTCACGCAGTACCCGCGCCTCTCTCGTAGAGCTAGTCACAAGTCTTCGGGCCCAACTGAACAATGTCGAGTCCAGAATTGAAGCGTACGACCAGGCCATTGACAACTCGGCAAACATGGTCTCTAAAAGCATTAATTTTTCCGAACCGTTGCGTTCCAACGGCCAGTCGACCAACGCGCCAAACAGACATCGACAGCCGACCCAAGAGAGCCACGATTCGAACGTTGCCAGCCCTTCCTTTTATGGTCCTACAAGTCCCAACTATAGTATGAATCTAGTTCAAATTACGCTGTTTGAGCGAGGATATATCACATCATCACCCCGCCGGCCCATGTTGCCGAGCTTCGACGGAGACAACGCTGCACCGTCATCAACAAGCCGTTGGCAGCCCAAACGCCACTGCGATCGGCATCAATTACTACAATTTCGGTCATGGTTGACACTTAAAGAGGCAAAGAGTGCCGTGTCTGCATATCAAGAGGTTGTGGGTGAACTACATCCATTTGTCGACTCGGAAAGGATTAAAAGCCAACTGGAGTGGTGGTACTCGTACGACGAGGGAGAGTCTTCAAACAAGAAGAACAAACAGCTTGACGATGATGATCTCATAATCTTGGTCCTCATGTTAGCAACGGCCGCCCAGGCTCAACGAGATACTCTACACGCAAAGATGGCTCCTATCATGCATTCCAGCTTCCAGCACGCCGTTGATGCCGCCGTCACGTCTTGTACAACAAGTATCAAACAAGTAGTCATCGTGCTACTACTAGTAACTTTCCTCCTTGTCTGGTAATTCACCCAATAAGTGCTGATAAATTGATCTAGGGCTGTTACTACTTCTCCCATGATCTACCTCGACCTGCACTAAGGGCGTGTGGCACAGCTGGACGCATGCTGATGGAGCTTGGGTTTCATAACAGCGACGTGCTAAATGGCGTTTTGAAGTCAGAGGTCCAGCGCCAGCAGGTTTCAATCCTGACATGCTCTGTTATGATACTCGATCGCCAATGGAGCGCTATGACTGGGCTTCCGGCAAACTTCCCGAGTGCCACGTTTAGTCCGATGTCTGCGTACCTGGTGAGCATTTTGCCCCTATTAAAGACCCTTGAAGCATGAACGGTCTTCACTTGTAGACCTCGTGTGCCTATGTGCGTTCAATACGTGGCGTGAATGAGTTAGCTAACTTGATGTGCTAACAGGGTGACGCACCATATATAAAGGCAATGTACAGACTTATTCTCATCAGCGACAGGTTTAATGAGCCTATATCCCGTTCAGCTAAGGGGAATGGCTATGAAGATGACGATGAAATCGAGCTCTTGGTCTTTCAAATCCAGCAGTGGCAGAAAAAGTCCGTTGGGGACAGAGACCTCGGTGATATGAAGATCTGGCTCGCTCAACCGTCGACTGTACCTCCATCATGGTTGTTACTGCTGATGTTTCGAGCTGCTTCTATACAGAGCCTCTTGCTACGGTCTTATTTCTTCCCGACATCGGACGTCGAGAAAAGCAAGCAGCATCTTGTCCCGGCCATGAAGCTAGCTTCAAACGTCACTGAGGCTCTGTCTGGGCTGGACAGTGCCACAACTATTTATCGCAACCAGCGGCCGTATTACCAACACATATTAGCATCTATATGCGCCCTCATGTTCCTAGTGGCAGGCTACGTCGAACAGCATCGCTCGACTTTCTTGCCGTACTTGCCAGCAAGATATGATGGCCAAATTCGCCATTGCTTCCAGCTGGCTTCCAAGTTGGCCCAGAAGTATGCCGATGTTTCCAAGACTGCCGATATTCTCTGGGCACGAATCCGGGAGCTTTGTCAGGCCATGGAGAACAACGGTTTGCGTTATGGTGACGGCTTGCGAGATCCACCTTCACCTACCACCACCACAGACGGACCGGTAGCTTTCTCTTTGGTAGAAACCCGAGAAGAGGTCTTGACGAATGCAGGAGAGACTTATGGCGGAGCCGAGCTAAACTCGTTTGGCGCGACTTTAGACTTGGAGTTCGCAATAGACGGCGACAATAGCTTCTTGCAAGATATCCAGACCTGGGGACTATCAGGGTGGCCTTCTAATTCACACAGTTATCTGTTTCAGTGAGCAGCCTCCTAGATATTTCGGATTGAGAGTTCTAGCCAAGTTCTAAATTCCACACACAAATATTACCCCAAGACTTTAGCTACAATTTTATTAGAACATGAATGCCTAGTCGGCCTGGCTTCTCCTGAAATCCTCCTATCGCTCAAAGCCGTCTGTGAATATCCCCATTAAATCCCCTCGAACCTTCGCAACATGGTGCGTGCTTCAGGTCGACATTAAGAAACTAACGTGTTTCCTCTAACGGCCATAAAGATAAGCGAAAGCTTCTCCATATAATCAGTTGCGCTCGATCGACAAGTACCCACATTTAGTCAGGGGCAGGTGCGCCACCATTAAACCATCCATGCCACGTGGTGTGCAAAAGAAACGGGACTCCAGTACGCCTCTGACAGAAATACTCGCACACTCCAGCTGCGCCTCGACCTGGATAGTGTTTCACTATTTTCTTTAGCCTCAGTCAGCACTTTTCCCGGTACGGAGTCCCGTTTTCTTTTTGCCCACCGCGTGCATGCGTTAATCGAAGCCAGTCATTTCCAAATGTCATGCCGCACAAACAAGTGACCAATTATGCGGCGGCGACGTGAAACAAATACTAAACGGAAACGGTCGTATTTTCCGTGATCGAACTTCCCTATGAAGGGGAAAGTGCCTGCTGCCATTGGCCACGTGCTGGGTCCCAGCATCACAAGATCCAGTTGCATACCCGGAGGCATTAACACCGCCGCCGTTATTTCCGGTCTTCATTAGAACTCATGATACGAGGTGGTAGATAAAGTGTCAGCCGGAGTGCAAGAGCGGTATCCATATTGCCATAGCCCCTGCCAATTTTAAGCCATGCTTAGCCAAGATGTTTCGCTTTAAGTGGAAGAAGCATCTGAGGGACCAACATTAAATGCACTGATCACGGAGTAATGAAGAGCAAGGAAAAACCCCCTGACCACCGTTTTACCTACATCAACTTCTGTTCCAACATCTGGTGACAACCCCTTATTGGCTCATGTGAAACGAATAGCAGGTGGGTTTGCTTTTGAGGTAAGATTTGGATCAGGGGACGAAGGGTTACATAGAAGCACGCTGAATCCAACCAGCAAGAAGACTCAATACAAATATGCAATGTCCGCCTCAGTGCTTGGCGACGGTTCATACCACTTGTGCTCTATCGCAGGAGCTGATTATCCTTACTGAGATTCGCCATCTTTCCTGATCAGACCAGACAAAAGAATCATTTTGACCTCTTCCAATCTTTGAAGCCAATATGAAGGTCTCTAGGGGGCTGCATACCTGTCTCCTTGGTGTTCTTCCCCAGCTTGTTGCGCAGTCGTGGGCGCTATCCGGAGAGGCGAAAGCGATGGTTGAAGACTCGATGGAGTGGATGGACAAATTTTACGACCCGAAGATTGCACAGCTGTATGACCTCGAGTCCAAGGCTGCAATGAACCATGAGACATTAGCCTCTACATGGTATGCGGTCGGACTTCTTGCACGGAACGGTGACGGTGATATTTCGAGGGCTGAGGATGTCATAAAATACGTAATCAAGGACCAGCATGACAATCCCAAAGACTTGTGGTATGGCGACTATACGCGAGAGCCGGAGGAGCCAACTGTCGGAACGCCATGGTACCCTGCCCGCATGTACGGATCGTGGGACCCGAACTGGCGAGGATTCGTCGGTCTCAGCTTCATTACGATTTACGAAGAGTTCGGAGATTTGTTGTCTGACGATTTGAAGGGGCTTATGCTTGAAAGTCTACACAACTGCAGCATTGGCGACTCATACCGCGAGGGTGGTGTCAACGGAGACAACCTCTATCCATCTTACAGCAACCCTGCAATCATGCGTGCAATTGGGACAAGCTGGACCGGTCGCCAAATAGGCGACGACAATATGACACAGGCAGGAGAGGATTATGCGAAGAAAATTATCGACCTCTTCGACTTGCATGACACGCTTTCTGAGTTTAACTCGGCGACTTACACCGGCATTTCACTCTTTGGTCTTACACTGTGGTGTAAGTATGGTCATGAGGATAGTATTCTCTCCCAAAGAGGCCCGGATCTTCTGCGCGGTGTCTGGAATTACACATCGCAGCTCTGGAATCCAGCGATGCGGAATCTCGCAGGTCCATGGGACCGTTCCTATAGTTTCGACATGACCAAGTCTCTCGGCATCCTGTCTCACTTTCTCGCACCCATTATCGGTAGAAAGGAGGCGGGTGTATGGCAGTACCCGGAAGTCATGAGCCATGCCCGTGACTGGGCTTGGGCACCACTCATTGCCGTCCACTCGGACTTCCACAACTCATTGCTTTCGGATGAACTTAAAGAGTCACTCAAGGCATTTGATGGAGAGAGAACATACACAGGGAAGGCCTACTATCCGCCATACGACCTTGATACTCGAAATATTACGACATGGCTCAGTGAGTCCCTGATGATCGGAGCTCAGTCGTATCGGACCAGGAGCGCAAATGGACCGTCGAATAATAAGGCCCAGTTCCATCCCGCTGTTGCACAATGGGCTTATGGAGATGACAACATCGGATGGCTGAGCGTAAGTTGATACGGCTTCGACCTTTATTCCTGCAGCTTTACTGACATAAAACCTAGCTCCGTTCTACTGAGGCCCATGTCCTGGTGGAAGTCTCGCCAAAGAAGCTGAAGCTGACTTACCCTGAGGGCACCAGTAGTTCTGTATTCACGTTTGTGGTCTCACCCTCACTTGCGAAGAGGGATGTCCAGTCGTGGGCTGACATTCAAGGAATCTCGATCTCTATCTCAGGAAATGCAAACCCCGAGCCAGAGATCACATTCGCTGGCCGATATGGTGGTTCTGGAAGTCCAATTTACGACCATAATTATTGGAGTATGGTGCATAGGATGCCTGCTGGATTTGAGGGCGTTCCTGAGATTATCATTGAGTTCGAATGAGACGTTCGCGCGTAGAGACGAGGAGCGACCTTCTCCTTACACTGTTCGTGTGCACAAATGTCCATTAGTTCTAGATTAACTCTTCTTTTATAGACCTGAATAGATATCTTTACACCAGAACAATCACTTTGTCCTTTCTCCATATGACAGCGAGAGCATTCTCTTTGTTGTAGCCAAGGCCCTAGGTGCCAATCTGACTGTTGTTTCTTTTGGTTCCGCCCGAGGGTTTCCCTTGCTTAGTAAGCCCTCTCAAGGGCCCCATTCTGTAGGATCAGACGATTCAAGGGCCGGGAAGATCTGCAAATGCGTGACAAGGTAGAGAATGACTGTATACAGCGCGCGAAGCCACATGACTGGCCACGCCCATCTGACCACACATTCAAAACGTCAATTGGTGCCAGTGAACTGAAACACCAGGTAGCCGTCACTCAAGAGTTTTCAAACGTTTTGCCTTGCCTGTCTCTTTTGTCGTTGTCCCATATGGAGCGGGACTACTGTGTAACAGCGGCCGCATCTAACCACTACGCCACGGGCAAAAGATTGGTGGCATTGTAGCAGCTGCAGGGGTGCTTACAGCTACCTATAGCGCCTTACAGAGTTGTTGCAGGGACCAATCGTAACAAAATAACTGATTGAAATTTGCAGCAGCTTCCAGATGGAGTTGAGTAGCTTTGCTACCATTCCAAATCGGGAAAAGGCAGGGAAAAAAGTCCCTAACGTCTGGCTCTCACGGCACATATTCCGATGCCGTGGTAGCCGGATTGTGAGCGGGTCGCTGATAGCACTGATAAGTAGCGCCCATCGTCGCTTGGAGGTCTGCTAACGACCAATGACTACGCACGGTGTGGCAACAAATTGCCCGAGAATGGAAACAAGGCCACTGGTATCGTCAGTACCCCACGGGCAAATGACTTGACACGGTAAGTGGGCACGGGAGAAGCGGCAACTGCTATTAATCGAATCTTCAATGGTGCGAATCGATGAGGGGCTCCCAGGGTCTAGAAATATGTGAGCCTGCCCGCTTTGCCTCGAGGTTCATTTGACTCTGTGGCCTGAGTGTCCCTTTCACCTCATCCACGTCTCCGGCTGTCGCCCATCTTTGGTCAATTCGGATTCCTACAGAACCAAGAGCTAACTCAGACAGCCATGGCAGCTTACAATGAGAAGCTCGGCGGGGACCATGAGGTGGCCCTCGAGTCAGGCAGTAGCGACATCCCGGGGGGCGAAAACTTCACTACATCGTCTGACTACGGAACTGGCGTCTTAGCAAGCCTCCGCCGCTTTGAGGCTCGCATGGACAGGGCTCTCGGAGTCGAGTCTGAGGCCATCGTACGCAAAACAGAAAAGGATAAACGATCCGTACCATGGCACGAGGAGCTCAACATGGCCCTGATCTGGGCTTCCGGTACTATAGGCATCAGTTGCTTCGCCACTGGGTTCCTGGGCTGGGAGTTCGGCCCGAGCTTGAAGCAGAGTCTGCTCATTTACGTCTTCGCCTCTATCCTTGGTGGCTCAGTGTCCTCATACTGCGCGACCTTTGGTGCAGCAACCGGCCTGCGTCAGGTTTCCGTCTCTCGTTACAGCTTTGGTTGGTATCCCAACAAGATCATCGCATTCCTCAACGGCATTGAACAACTGGGTTGGGCTTCTGTTGCCACCATCAGTGGTGGCCTGGCTCTTACCGCTGTCGCCGACGGCCATATATCTCTTATTATTGGCGTTGTCATCATCGCCCTACTTTCGCTCGCCATCAGCTTTTTGGGTCTCAAATACATCCTGATCTACGAGAGATACGCCTGGTGCATTTACTTCATCGTCTTCATGATCATCTTCGGCATGGTGGGACCGTACGCCGACAATAAGACGCCTGCCTCTAGTTTAGGCATAAATCTCTTGGGCAATGTGCTTTCTCTGGTTGCTATTGTTTATGGCAGCTCCGCATCGTGGGCAACTATGGCTTCCGACTACTATGCGCACTATCTAGCCAATACTTTAATGCTGAAAGTATGGCTGATGACTACTACCGGTATTGGTATCCCTATAGCGATTGGCATGACCGCAGGAGCTACAGTTGCCAGTGCACTTAATAATGTCCACGCCTGGCAGACCGCATACACAGATCCTCACCAGGGCCTTGGCTTCCTCATCAGAGACATGCTGCACCCTCGAGGCTTCGCCAAGTTCCTTCTCGTTCTACTATCTTTCAGCGGCATTAACACCAACATCATGTCCCTCTACTTATCGGCCATTTCATTCTAACAGATAGCCACCCCATATGCCAAAGTTCCTCGCTTCTATCTGGTTTAGGTATCTTTTGCTATAATAAAGAACATAAT
>JAADYS010001355.1:0-18062 GCA_012931995.1 Fusarium albosuccineum
CCGTTTGACTACGTCCCCCGGGAGGCGGAGGTGGAGGCGGAGCTCGCGAGCCACGACTCTCGTTTCCATTGGCGGCTGGTGCTGGCGCCGGTGCAGGAGGAGGAGGGGGGGGTGTTGAGTGCGGCTGGTTGAGTTTCTGCTGCTCCTCTCTCAAGAAGTCGACAATGAACTCCTGGTTCTCTTTTATGAAGTCATCCGTCAACCCCTTATCTTGAAGGTCAGCTCCAAAGTGCTCGCGCCAAAGAGGATCAAAAGCGTCTAGCAACGCAAACTCGGACGGCTTCATGCCATTGAGGCTGCCTGACGAGTTGACGACATGGTGTTGAACAGGGTTCGAGGCCGTTCGTGGAGACTCCGGAGGCGTCGGGGCGGTGGATTGGGAGTGAGAGGAGTGGCGATGGCCAAAGAGACCTCCCAGAAGGCCGTGCTTATGGGTCGGCTGGGAACCTCCTCCAAAAGGCGTTGACTTGGTAGCTCGGCTCGCATTCTTCTCGCGCTCATCCATCTTCTTCTTAAACTGCTTAGCCTCCTTTTCGTCGACAAAGCTCAGACCAGCCAGGCATTCCTCGAGTTCGAAAGTATGAAAGAAGGTTCGGTCCTGGTTATAATGCCACGTATCGAAGATCTCCTGGTCCCAGATAACCCCTCGGTTGGTAGACTGCAGAAGTTGGTTAGCAAATGGTGAAAGGAGGGGGTGAGGCGGGCTTCCAGGGGCATATCATGACCATACCGAGATATCGACCAACTTCAGCCAGTAAGTGTTCCCGACCAAGTCGTTGGCGAGCACGATGGCTCCCTGCAATCCGGTGTATGTCCATTTCGAGCGATTGGGGTAGGCGACGTAGAGCCTAGCGACGGCCACTGCCTGAATCTTGTTGGACTGCTTGGGGATGAACCGCTTGACGGTGTCCTTGTCGTCGTCGTTAAGGATGGACGGCATTGTGACGTCGGGCTCGAGGAGCAGGAATGCGGAGTTCGATTCGACGTCGCAGCGGCCGGTATCTTTGAAGATGTAGAAGCAAAGAGTATGAGCGAAGGGAAAGACGAGCCGTCAGGTGTCGCCTGGGCTGGACGCGTGGAGTGGCGCTTATTCGGTCTCCTCTTTCGGCGTCTTGTCAGAGTCGCTTGGCGCTCGCGTGAGGCAGCCGAATTCCGGGGATGGGAAAGTCAAGGCCCGATATTTCTGTTGGACAGAAGAGAGTGTGCAAATGACGCCCGAGCTTTCGGGCTTAGAAGTGAGGGTCCGTCTGAAATGGCGTAGGCGAGCACGGATGGCCGTCGCATGTCAAGCCAGAGTGTGTCCGTGGGGAACCAGGCTGGCCAGCGCTTGGGATGGAGGTGTGAGAAGAGTCGGAGAGGGACGCACCAGCCACAGTTCGTTTTGGTTTTGGTGAGCGAAGCACCTTGGGAAGCGCAACACAGCCACGCCAAGCCTCAGGGCGGGGCAACTACGTCCTGTTGCAGGAAACGACAGATTTGCTTTTTGGGGAAGGTTCATGAGCTCATTCGTGGACGGCGATAATAGGTAGGTAGCTTGGGTTGTTCAGGTACTGACCGATATTTACACCGCATTCATTGAGTCGACAATTTGGAGCCATGAACTTTTGGCTGCAGTGACAAGTCACACATTCAGGCACGGCGCCGTTCTAGAAATTTCTCCGTCCAAGATTACGACTGTTGTTGGGCAGCCACAGATTAGCAACATGGCCGCCGTTCTGCGGAGTGGATTCTACGGTGGAGCAGCGTTTAGGGGAGAATCGCTGCGCGTCAGCCCCGGGCCTCCGAAGATACCGCTGGCCAATACGGCAATACGAACATGAGATTACTGTTGCAGATTTACAAGCGAGAGCGATGGACGATAGGTGATCGTGAAAGAGTCTTATTATAAAATGTCAAGCCCAAGGTTCCCCGTTCCCATGTCTAGGTGGTCGTACACTCATGACGCCAAAGCATCTACCTTCTTGTATCATAAGAGAAGGCGGCTTATTTCTTGTTCAGGGCCTCCATCTTGGCCTTGCGCTCCTCCTTGGTTCCCTCTTCTTGGGGCATCTCCTTGGGGACGGAGGGACCGGGGTGGGCGTTGAAGGCAGACACCTTGTCCTTGACCTCGTCCTTGATGGGCTGGATGGAGAACTGCTTCTCGCCCTGTAAAAGATAGAGTCAGTCCATGTCGGTTCTTGGGTGGGCGTTAGAGTAGGCTTTACCTCCTTCTGTTGCTCGGTGCCGGTCATTTTGGTGGTTGGTTTTTGTGGTAAAGTGTCTTTGAGGGAATGGTGTTTTGTCTCTGTGAGCTTGTGGATTGATTTAATGTCGAGTCCTGCTGTCAAGTTGGATATCCGCAACCTTTTTGTAGTCGTCGACCGTATCATGGTTGCGCATAGCGATGACGTCGTCTCCCCTCCCACTGGCTCTCCAAAGGCAAACCTACGTAAGACGGTCCCGTGGCGCCGGCGTGAATCGCATCGAATCGCGGCCGCGGGTTGCGACGGAAAGAAACGCGGGCTCTTAGGGAACGTGCAGCAAGTATCACAAGAGGTTGAAACCGGCTGCTAATTGGCTCTTCCCTCTATGTTGATGCCATGATTTGTCTAGGACTCTGGGGCATCATCGTACAATGACGTTACAGTCTCAAGAATGTGGTGTGAATAACAAATCAGCATCTAAAAACAACCAAACCAAGGTCGTTGCCAATCTTGATCGCTAGCAGCATTCCTTGTGATTCAAAAGAATCCACGTGAGGAAAAGATTGAGTGGATTTGCAAAGATAAACAGCTTTTGTACCTATACAAAATTGGTAACCGCTGTTGGTCTCTGAATAGTCATGATCATGGATACTCCCAAGCACTCCTTGTGGGTCCAAAATACATGACTCTGATCTTACCACGACTTTAGATCTTAAATACATTAACTACTATTAGGTTAAGGCCTCAAAGATATTATTATAAAAGAAGCTTAAGTCTTAGCTACTCTATAGTATTAATCCTTTATGAAATATGCCCAAGTTTAGCCCTATTATGGTATCAGGATTTATCCATCATTCCCGTGTTTTCTTGGACCCCCGAGGCACTCAACAACCTAAACATGCTCTGACCACCGAAATCAGAAGCAAGACAACTAGCAAAACAGCAAAGAGAGCTAGCACATCCTTAGAAGAGACTTGTTGGTGGTTTTCGATAGAATCACTCAAGTTCCTTCTTGTCTCGCTGCGAAAGCAAATCCGTGGCAGATTGTGAAATGACAATATTTACAGAGAACCAAACGACATTCCGAATTCCGCTTGCACTCATGGACTTAACATCACTAGCATTGCGCCTTATTTATCAATATTGGGTGTTGAGGCCATTCAGCATCATGACAGGTCTGGCTCATGCCTGTTTCCATCAGGTAGATCCCCGCCGTAGCTTAGACCCTCCCCACTAAGATCGCCAATCCGTCATTCACGACGGCCACCCTTCCCACCTTCAACACCTCCTCTACCACCAGCATCAACACTTCGGTGGCACGCATGTCTGCAAGCAATGCCCCCCAACCGGTGAAGCTCTCACTTCCGCTCGTAAATATCCCCATATCCTTTCACAACTTGCACTGGCCTAACCATTCCCAAGGAATACCAGCAGAGCCTGTTCCAGGAGCTCCGAGCCGAAGATGAGCTCGTCGTGCTCGCCCGTGGCCTCGGGCTAATGCGCCTCATCACCAATCTCCTCCACTCCTACGATGCGGCCGGAAACAACCTGATCGTCATTGTCGGGGCCGAAGAGCGAGAGAATGGCTGGATCGGGGAAGCATTGGCCGAGCACGCCGCCATCAGCATGTCGCCCAAGGCGCGCGGCCTTACCGTGGTGAACACGGATTTCCAGAGTGTCGGTGCAAGAGAAAAGATGTATACTCGCGGTGGTATCTTCAGCATCACATCGCGCATCCTGGTGGTAGATCTCTTGACGAGCTTGTTGAATCCGGAATCCATCACTGGGCTCGTTCTACTTCACGCCGATCGCGTTGTCGCGACTTCGCTCGAGGCCTTCATTCTCAGAGTCTACCGACAGAAGAACAAGGTCGGCTTCCTCAAGGCATTCTCTGACAACCCAGACCCATTCACGACAGGTTTCTCGCCTCTGGCAACCATGATGAGAAACCTCTTTCTCCGGAAAGCCTCACTCTGGCCACGCTTCCACGTCACCGTCGCGCAGTCTCTGGAGGGCAAGAAAAAGGCCGAAGTCATCGAGCTCGAGGTCCCAATGACAGACTCGATGAGGGAGATTCAGAACGCCATCATGGAGTGTGTCGAGGTCAGCATCCACGAGCTCAAGAAGGGTAACAGCGGCCTTGAAATGGACGACTGGAACCTCGACAGCGCTCTTCTCAAGAACTTTGACGTCATGGTTCGGAGGCAGCTAGATCCCAACTGGCATCGCGTCAGCTGGAAGACAAAGCAGATCGTCAATGATCTGACGGTTCTCAGGACAATGCTTAACTCGATCCTAACTTATGACGCTGTCTCGTTTCTTCAGCACCTCGACACCATCCATGCTGCGCACTCTCCTCCACCGGGCTCGACGCGGCAGTCACAGTCACCTTGGCTGTTCCTAGACGCCGCTCAAACAATATTTGACACTGCAAGACGACGGGTCTACTCAGCCAGCGCAAAGGATGCCGCTCGTGAAGGCAACATTGATTCACTGCGACCCGTTCTAGAGGAACTTCCAAAATGGGCGCTGTTGGCCGAGGTTCTCGAAGAAATCGATCGCGATCTTTATTTTGAGCCACCCGTTAGAGACGACTCTAACGGTACAATCCTGATTATGTGTTCAAACACGGATACGTGCAGGCAGTTACGAGATTTCCTACAGACAATGCATGTCAAGCCCAAGACAGAAAAAAAGCCTGACGCAGATGACGAAGATGCACACAAGCCCTCTGCTGCATTTATGATGCGAAGGCGGCTGCGCAACTATCTTAGGTGGAAGAAGCAGTTTGCTCAAGTCAGCGCCACTCTCTTCGCCGAGAACCAGAAGGCTCTTAATGGAGCCACAGATTCTCGCCCTGGTCACGCTGGGCTCAGGGGCGGGAAAGCCCCCGCGAACAAGAGAAGGCGAGTTCGCGGTGGGGGCAATGTCGGTGCCTCCATGGGCCGAGCTGAGAATGGCAGCATCATGCAATACATCGAGAAGCCCACAGAAGTAGCCGACCTCATGGCTGAGGTACAGATCACGGAAGAAGAGGCGCAGCAAAAGGAGGAAATCGTCGCGGACCCTCTTGACAACATGGAAGAGTACTTTCAGTTGTACGACATGCAAGACCTTGTTGTCATCCATGCTTATGACGGAGACCAAGACGAACACGTCCTCGAGGAGACCAAACCGCGATATATCATCATGTACGAACCGGATGCAGCTTTTATTCGTCGAGTCGAGGTGTACCGGTCGTCGCACAATGACAGAAACGTCAGGGTTTACTTCATGTACTACGGCGGCTCAGTTGAGGAGCAGAAGTATCTCTCCTCTGTCCGGCGAGAAAAAGATGCATTTACCAAGCTCATCAAGGAGAGGGCAAGCATGTCGCTTGTTATGACGGTTGATCCCCATGGCGCCGAGGATCCTGAAGAGGCGTTCTTGCGAACTGTTAACACGCGAATTGCTGGTGGTGGCAGGCTAGCTGCGACAGCCGAACCACCACGAGTTGTAGTGGATGTACGAGAGTTTCGCTCATCGCTGCCGTCACTTCTCCACGGTCGCTCCATGGTCATCGTGCCTTGCATGCTCACAGTTGGCGATTATATTCTATCTCCCAACATCTGCGTAGAGCGCAAGTCGATCAGCGATTTGATCTCTTCTTTCAAGGACGGTAGACTCTACAACCAAGCCGAGACCATGTTCCAGCACTACAAAAACCCAATGCTGCTGATTGAGTTTGACCAGAACAAGTCGTTCACGCTGGAACCATTTGCCGACCTCTCGGGAAGCCTAAACAGTGTTGCACCAACCAACATGTCGTCAGACCTCCAATCAAAGTTGGTGCTCTTAACATTAGCCTTTCCCAAGCTCCGCATCATCTGGTCCTCATCCCCATATCAAACAGCCGAGATCTTCGAATCCCTCAAGACGCAAGAGGAGGAGCCTGATCCGATTGCAGCAGTAAGGGCTGGCCTAGATAAGGACGCCCGAGCAGAAGACCAGACGTTTAACCAGGAACCTCAGGAAATGCTTGCCATTGTGCCTGGTGTGACGCCGCAAAATATCAAGCGTTTGGTGCTCGAAACTGAGAGCATTCGTGAGGTGGCCAACATGACGGAGAAGGAGTTGGAACCGCTAGTGGGCAAAACAGCTGGGCGACAGATACATGGCTTTTTTAACCGGAATGTGATGGAGGAAGATGACTAGATGGCTGCAGATAGAATGTAAATATGATACCCAGGGGATTCCTCATTCGACAATTGCCCAAGCCACTTTTCAATCACCTTGTGTCACACCAATCAGTGAAGGATTCATAAATCTCATGATAGTTTCAAATCGCTTAGAGGGTATTTTGGCTACAGCATATTGACCTCATCTTAATCACAATCATTTGTAAGACACAGTTTCGCAGAATAATCCGAGGATTGGGTATCCTAATGCTAACGCAATAGTACAGAGACAAAAAAGAAAAAACAGCCGTGTATCATGAAAGTCGCAAAGCTCGCATCTTCTCCACCCTTCACCGTCCCCTACTCCTCATCTCAACCTGACCCCTTCCATTACACATCTTTCTCGTAGAAGGGGTCCTCGTTTACACTCTCGTCGTCCGCATGTGTCGGCCAGTGCGTCGTCGAGCACGACCGCCCCGGCTTCCGCAGTAGCCGCAGGTCAAGAAGCTGACGATGATGCCGCAGAAGCGCACGATGGCGCTGATGATGGCGTGGATGATGTTGCCGATGCCGCTGATAACGGCCATGATGGCGTCGCCGATGGTCTGGAAGACCGAGCGGATCTTGAAGGAGAGTTAGCTATGGCTGGAGATGATGTTGTTGTCTCGGCGAAAACTTACGCAAGACATAATGCCGCCCATTTTGAATGAGTTATGGTTTTTGTTTTTTTGTAGGTGTTGTGTGTATTATCGTGGGTGTCTGAGGTTGTCTTGTAGGTGCGAGACCTGAGAGAGGATGTTGCTTTTGTAGGTGTGGTTGTGTTTGTCTTTGATCTGGATTGGAGGCTCTTGTTTTCCTCGGCTCCCTTTATCCTTCCTTATATACACGGGAAAGCCCTGCCTTCCTGCAGGATTATTTCCCTGGATCATGCTTGTCCTGGGCGTGCCTCAAACGCCGTCATCAATTCTCTCCCAACGAACTTTCCCCTGACGTCAGTTCCCATCTCGATCGTTCCTTCCCCCATGACCCCAGCCACGAACCCCTGCTTCTTTACGGTGATTTCTCTCCGGCGGCACATCGCTGTGGCTAGTGCAACATCGTTTGGCTCTCGGGGGCCTTTTGATTGGGTACATGTGTGGCGTCTATGACGTGGGCGGCTCGTGGTGTGGCTGGCACATCACTGCAAAAACAAGGTCGTCGTGCATCCTTTACTTGCCGCCGCAACCCGTTTGGAAATGAATCAATTTTTTTGGTCCCTTCTTTGATGAGGTTGCGTTTGCGACGTCAGGGCAATCAATCAATCGATCAAACAGATTTCCCTTCCCCCCTTGCCAAAGTGGGCTCTCCCGATTGCTCCTCCTCCTTTAGCCTGTAACTGCTGTGCAACATCGGCTTTGTTGAAGACACACAATGTGACGTCACTAGGTCATGATGAGATCAATCATGATAAACTCTTGTGTCACCACGTCGATCAAGGATCCCGGTTGAGACGGGAGGGAAGTCAGGCCGCCCCTTGTTTTTTTGTGCAGGTGGCCTTATTGGCTGTCATCTCTCACAAGGTAGCATCGGATTCCAGAATTGCACAACGGTGATGTTTGTGTGGTGTGTTTGCTGTACGCATTGGGTATATTCTGCTTCAACTCCAACCTCATTGAGATGAGTGGGTGTCCGATAATCGGGGATATTGCTATACTTCATACATGTGGCCTTTGTTTATGCCACGGAATAGGTCCAGGAACACCCCCAGATCTATATGCTATAGGACTTGTTGTAATCCAACAGTACTGCCAACTCGATCAGAACCAGCGCTTCTTTGCTGACATGGCTTTTTGCATGTTGATTCGCCGCAGCATTTCGCGGTTTCTGTTATCGAGAAGGCCCAGCGCAGTCCGGTCGTCAGGGAAGGAGACCTGCCCGCGAGGGATTCGTGGTCGCTCACCGTCCATCATCCTGATGCGTTGCACGCGACGCAGTTTAGTCAAACCGTACCAGCACACGATAAGCGAGAAGACAACCGAGATACCCGTGACGCCTCCGAAGCCCCAGTTAGTCTCTTCGATAAAGTTTTCCAGGTTCATGCCGTAGAGACCAGCGATGAAGGTGCCCATGGCGAGGCCCAAAGTCCCCACACTAAACTTGAGTTCGAGCAGCATGAGGGCGTTACGATTAGCGTCCAAGATGGCACGGACGCTACAGTTGTTAGCAAATCGAATACATAGTAGTTGGCTGGAGTGAGTTGCTTACATATCCTCGGTGTTTCGAATACCAGACACGAGGTTGCCAGCTTCTTGGACAATTTCGTCTGTCAGTTTGTGATACGACTCGAGCAGCATCTCAACCTCGGTGTGGTCGTCCATTCCCCGAAACAAGTCGTGTGCCTTCTCTGTCAAGTACATAGCCGCAAGATCGTCATCCGCTTCAAGAAGATCGTCGATGGCATCTCGGACCAGCTTAGCCTTTTGTTCAAAGGTGCTGACTCTTTTGGACAGGATAAGGAGCATTCGCAGCTTCTGTCGATCGATATCATCCTCGAGTTCACTCAGGATGTGCATGACAGGTTCGCGCACCGCCTCGAAGTCGGCTTCGAGCTCTGAGGTTACTGAGGTCAGCACCGCTTCCAGCGCGCGAAACTCGTACGGCAATGATCCTGAGCCTTGTGTGTTCTTCTGCTGCAGCTTTCCTTGCAGGTCGTACATGAAGGCGGATTGAGGATACGACGTCTTGGAGCCGTAGATATCGAACAGAAGCACGCGGTCGTGCTTGATGAGAACTTTGAGATGCAACAGGTTGAGCAGAATAGCAGAGGGTCGGATCAGGATGTGAGGAAGATTAGACGAGTCGATCTTTCGCAAGTCTCGAGGTAGCAAGCCATACTGGTAACAGACATTGTCAATATCTCGTCGAATACATAAATTCCAGGGCTATTAACAACCTACCTTGGCAATAAGCTCTGTCTTTTTGAACTCTCCATCCACCAAGATTACATTTCCATACTCGTCGACTTCTGTACACCGCAGACGCGGCTCGGACGCCGCCTTGGCCGCCAGGGTTCGACGGCTGTTAAATATAGACGAGTTATCGCCGTATTCGTCATGACTGGGGAGATCATCCGGCTTCAGAGACTTGTCGCCTTTTCTACCCGCAATGCCCCATAGTCGCTCATGCCACGTTGGTGTACAGCCACTCGAGGAATTCCTCCATTTGAACCAGCTGCGCGCATTTCGTGATGTGCTAAAGTTGTTCTTGAAGGTCGATTGCGGGTCTCTGGTTCGCAGCCTCCGTACGAGCGGTTCCAGGTGGATAAAAGAGGCCTCTAAAGTCGCAGTCCGGCGCTCGCACGTCGTAGCCAGAGCTCTGGCCTGTCTCCGTGTCGTCGAGGGATTCGAGGGTCGGGCCCGACGACATGGAGCCGGGGCGGCTATGACATCTTGGCCGTAAACCGGGCTGAAGAAAGCCCTCTTGGATTGGGACCGTAGGAATCGCAGGAGATTTCGAGACGGCACCGGAAGACGCAGCGTGGACTGCATCGCTAGAGAATCCGCGTGTCAATGGAATCACGCACGCATTGGTATCAGCGTCGGCGTTCCGTTGGTTGTGTTGCTCAATAAAAGAGCTCTCGACCAGTTATCGTTGTCGATAGCAAAAGTTGGACGTCTAAAAAGCTTAGTCATCGGGACCAAGCTGGAAGTGGCAGAAATTTGGTTGCGTGCACGGACCAGTTTCACTGCATCTGGCTGCTCCAGCCTGTATCTCCATCTCTATCTCGAGATCTGATTCCGTCTTGTAACCAAAGGCCATAACTACTGTGTGGTGATTACAGACATCGTACAACATACCAGTGGGTTCGATCCATTACTTTGTTCAATTATCGCCTCAGGGGTTCAGGGCAATACCCTTCGGAATCATCCTTCCTTACCTGACCGATTACAACTTCAACACCAACAACCAAGTCTCCACCAAGCATCCCAAGTTTCTTATCAGCCTCACTATCAGGTGCGACATCATTCTTCCAATCTCACATCACGAATTCAACCCAAATTGAACAACTTCTGGTCATACAAGGCATGATATCCCAGGTATCGCAAGTTAAAATCTGTCTTCTGGGGATTGGCTCAATCTTGAATTGAGTCCATCCAAGGAGTGCAGGTTTACCTATTGGCTCTCTTTCCACACCTTACAGCAGCTTGATTCACTCCTGTTCTTCACATCCCCATCTTTCTCTGAGAATTCTATATCTTACCCGTCATGAACCTCACTCGCCTTCGCATCCGAGGCAAACGCAAAACTCGCACTTCCCACAACCCCCCATCAGCATTGCGCCCTAACCCTCACTCTCCTTCTACTGACGACAGCGACGCTCACAAACCCAAGAAGATGAAGCGCTCCCTTTCAGACGTCCTCGCCTCCCGCTCTTCTCGCTGGCGTCCAAACTTGCAGGCTCTCCCTGCAGAAGTTCTCGAGAGCATCTTCCTCTACAGTTCCAACCTGGCTCTGCCCCGCTCATCACCCATTATCGGGGCAAAGCTGTCCGACCGTGTCACCCTCTTGCGGCTCTTCATGTGGGCTTTTCACGACTGCTGGGACAAATGGTTCGGTATTGCTATAGAGGGCCCTCCTCTGTCCGACGACGACCTATCCTATGGTGATCCCGCCTACCAGGTTCGTCGACGCCCAACATGACATTGCACTTCCTGCTCCTTTGCCTCTAACCCACGATCCTACAGTCAGCAATACTAGGGCTTCCATGGGTCACCGTCGACCTCATTCTTCAGGCTCAACAGACCTGGGTAGACACATACGCCAAAGACCGCTATTATGAACATTGTATTCCTCGTTTCGATGCCGACGGGGGACCCATCAAGCACAACTACGACCACGACTTCGAAAACGGCACAAATCATTTCAATGCCCACAACTGCTTTGAGGCAGACTATCAAGAGGTCTTAACATGGGACCCTTTTGCAAAGGTTGAGAGATGGGGCGCTTGCGAGGTTCACCCCCGGATGCGCACGCCCAGGAATGTTCTAAATGGGCCATGGGACGACGAGAAGCTACGCCGCCTCTTCTGGCTCCGACGAGCCGGTAATATGGGCTTCTTCAACGATCTCAACTGGGAAGATCGACTGGACGGCCTTCGCCAGGCATTTATCGACGCTCCTGTACCCAGCGTACTCATGACCAACTGCGTTGACCTCGAAACCATGTGTCATGGAATCCCGAGAGATGTAGCCCGGAAGGAAAGGCAACGCATCGACGACCGGCTTAAATGGGGTGCAGATGACACGACGGGCAAAGAGATACTTCGAGAAGTATACAAATGCATCGGACTTTGGCATGACGGCTTCGAGGATCCATATTCGGCAAAGGATCGTGGATCGCTGGAGACCTGATTACCTTACCCCCTGATGAAACCATCATCTCCTCTTACACACCCTCACAATACGGCGCATCCCCATGGCCGCTTTCTAGGCACACGCGAATTCGGCGTGCCAAATCCAGCTCGCCAACCTCGCCGATGTGACTAACCGGCAGCATCCTCTTGCAAACACAACTCTAGCTCCAATCATCCAGGGTTCTAGCTCTAAGCAAAGTTTGAGGTCATCACGACTCATTTGGACTCGAACCGGCTCATCGTTGGTCCACCTCCTTGCCGACATGCTCCGTAAACTGTCATCCGGGTTCGTCAAGCCGGCTTACACCACGTTCATGGGTGACTTTCACGTGGGAACAGGGGATGTCTTGCATTACACATTACAATGGGTCAATTAATGTATTACTGTATAAGGAATAGTTGTGTCTGCCTTGAGCAGGCATCCTTGATCAGCTTGTATGAGAGTGTCATGAAAGAGCTTGGGTTCAGTGTAGTGAGGGCTACCGGGACCCTCAACACCATCCTCCAAGGCACCTTTGCAGGCAAACAGGCATAGGCATCACTTCACACACGTCACCGCAATCATAATTTACTTACCTTGTTGACGAGTACTCACTTTGAACTCACCTCCGCCCCGAACATTGGGTTTACGATCTCTCCACTCACACCCGTCATGCCCTCACATCCTCAACACCCAACATCTCATGAGCAACACCAAGCGACAGAACCAACAAGAAATAAGCCCTTGTCCAAAAGCCCACACACACCACTCCAACTCCTTGCCACTGACTGCCCTATCCGGCAGGCTCCCGGCCTCACGGGTCCGGAAAGAAGAAAAATGGTAACATCCCGTGAAGCGTGCGCCAAGCGGACGTGGGATCCGATGACTCACACACCGCGAGCACACCATCCAATGAACCACGCGATTCCGGGAGTTCACGGTCGTAGTCCAGCCCTTGCCTAGGAATTCCGAGGTCAGGCATTTTTTCAGGGGAACTTGTGTGTGGTCGGTTTAGGCGCCTTCAACTCCCAAACGCACAGAATGGGGCAGAGATGGTGCCTAGTCAGAGGCTTTTTCACGACCTCAATTGCTCCGCTCCTTAAGGTCCCGAGGTTCTGGCCAGACTTCCTGGGGCTCTCGCCCTCAGCTTCAAGGATTCTCAAAGTATTGGTCTCCAGAGTGTCACGTTGGTAGTCACGGAAAATGGTTCTCTTCAGTCGCGCGTAAAGTCAGGATAGACGTTAGACTTGAGTGCTCCAGCATAATGCTTTTGATTTCGTGCTTGTCTTGCTTTTCTCGTGCGTATTCTCCTATCCGAGCGTTGGTTCCACGAGGGAAGAAGAATGACCGCCACGAGTCCACTATCGCGAGGACTGTTTCAAGCTAGCTATTAGATTTCGCCATAGCGTCATCGCTCTCCTCAATTCAGATCATTCTTTTGGGGGTCTCCTTTGCTCGAGTCCGCTTCCGAAATCGGTTGTAATGTTGCCATCGGAGTTCCCAAAGTCTGCCTCCGTTGACGAGGTCGAGTGGATTCAAGCTTTGGCTATGTGTCGTTGAGACATCATGTGGTGTTTTTGGTTGTCTTGTTTGCAGGAAAAGGCAGCTTGAACTCCAGTTGATGCAAAAAACCGATTGCCTCGCAACCCCATGTTTCGACGCCGACTGTCTTGTTCTTCGGTGGTCGTCGGGCTTGTCTGCTCGGTTTTGATGGCGAACCAAACCTATTACTCCCCTTATAATTCCCTTTCCTCCCTCCAGCATGCTTCGCTTGCACTGTATGTCTCACCTCGGAGACTCTTTCGAGAATCTATAGCGCAGACGTAGCAAACGATGCCGCATAAAAAGCAACGCAAAACAAAAAATGCAGCGGCGTCCTAGTCATACAATGTCTGCAATCATTCACCTCCAACCGTCTCCCGGAAAAATGACTTTCGCCGCCGTCTCCCCTTCCCGAATATCCGATCCTGGATATGCATGCAAACCAACACACTTTTCGGCCCAGATCCCGGGCTTCATCTCAACGTCCCCCGAGAACAATGCAGATGAACCCACAAGGCAGTGGTATCAAAGGCCCATCGGCAAAAAGACTCCTTTCTTTCCGGCCTCCCGAATTTCGATGATTCTTGACAAAGAAAATGGTATTGATTTCAACATTACTCTTGACATTGCAGTTAAATATAGCTTGTCGATGCTCGACGGGGTATCATGTTGGTAAAAGAATTATCGTGACCAACTAATAGATGATGGGATTTTAGTTCAGGATACCCTCCCACATGCCAGGTCCCCGAATGCCAATGGCGGGGTGGACAGACGAAACTTCGTAGCCCTGAGCCGCCTCGGCTGAGCAGCAGACTCGCTTGCCAGTGCCAGGCAAGCTGGGTCGGACGGGGACCTGGAGGTTCGAATCCGAGGTGAAACCTCGGGTGCGAACCAACGTATCAGGCCAAGCTTGGCGCTCCGTGGAGTAGTAGCGACCGCTCAGCATCTCACGAACGTTCTCCTGGAGACAGTTGTCCATTGAAGCAGTCCTGCTTCGTTTCGTCCCAGTACGAACGGACGCAGTGGGAATGACCTCGGTTGATGCGCGGTAATTCTGCAGCTCCTGCAGAGCACGAGCGGCATCGGAAGCATCGCGGGCCATTTCGTCGAGTTCCTGCTCTCGCCTTGCCAATGGAGTTTCCAAAGACAAATCCCCGAGCTTGCCGACCGGGCCGGTGCAAGACTCAGGAGAGGACGAATAACAGTGCACGTCGTAGTCCTCGGGAACCGAAGGGATCGTCGGCTTCTGGCTCAATCGCTCATTACACAGCTTCGGTCCTCGGAATCGCGACTGCATACCCAGCTTGGAAGAGCCGAGGGTCGCGCTAGCGAGGGATGAAGCAGATGAAATGGAGGAAGAGCGCGAGGAGCGCGAAGAGTCCGAAATCATCGATTCGGGTGAGGAGGCGGTCGAGGCTGAGTTGGCGAGGGAGGATCGACGAGTTGGGCAGTAGCTCTGGGGCGAAGAGGTGATGGACATGGGAAGACGGTCAAGGTACTGAGCAGCGCTCGTGTTGCTGGCTTGAGCCATAGCCAAGCCCATAGCAGAACTCTTACTAAGCATGTGGGAAGCGGCACCCGCGGCAGGAGTGCAGAGTCCGCTGCTCTGAGGAGTGAGCCGAGGCGTTGGCAGCATGCCCAAGGCAGGAGCCCGACGACCGGAAGTATATACAGAAGGCGTCGGCTCCATGACAATGGGAGCGTTGAACGGCTTGGGGGTGAGCTCAGGCGAGTCATAGGTTGAGGGTCGGGTTTCCTGAGGAAGGTTGAGAATGCTGCGAGGGGACAGCGCGCAGAGGTCGCTTGACCGAGCGGCGACAGGAGCAGCAGGAATCAAACCCACGAGGTTGGTCAGCTCGGGGTTGAGGCCCAGGATAATGCGCTTCCAGTCCGCAACCTGCTGGGTCACGGTCTGGGAGACACCACCGGGGGAAGGAGGGCTTGGAGGAGGTGTATACTTGAGAACAATATCAGTCCATCGCTGGAACACCTCGTCGGCAATGTGCAACTTCCAGTTAACAGCGAGAAGGAAAGCAACCTCGTTCTGGTTGATCTCTTGGGTGTTGAGTCCCGAGATCTTGCTCCAAGCTCGAGCGGAGTAGTTACGGTCTTGCAGGTACTTGGAAGCCAAGATCAGAGCCGCGAGAAACATGCGGCGGCCACACTGGAGTGCACGATCCGCATGGCGATCATCGGGCTGCTCAGTCGTGAAGTTGTGCTTTGGAACATGAGGCTTGATGAGAATCAAGTAGTAGAGTGCAACCTGGAGAGTCGAATAGCTAGTCCGTGAGCGGCGCAGTGTCTCCTGGATGAAGGTGCGCAGCGGCAAGACCGCTTTGCTTCCCTGCTCGTTTCGGCAGACGACCGAAGACAGAGGCCAAATAGCTTCGACAATCTGAGTCGAGGAATCTAGAAGGATGACGGCTAAGTAGACGAACATCGAGTTAAAATCCAGTCATAACGTACCAACAAGGCTGTCGACAAAGTTAACTTTTCGGTCGGACTGTCGGACCAGGGAGGGAGGGCACGCAGCGCGCGGGCCGTTCGAAGTTCTGCGGGGGTTTTGGCGCAGTTCAGCGGGGACAGCCTCGGCCTGTGTCTTTTGGACGCGGCGTCGAAAGTTGAGAGCGCTGTCAGCAGCAGCAGCCTTTCTCGAGAAATAGGAATCGCATGAATCCGAATCGGAGTGGGCGGAAATAAAGGTGTCGTCGGAATTCTGAGAGGTGGTGTCGGACCAAACAGAAGTGGTCAATGTTGAGGCGGAAGAAGCTATTGAGGAGTTGTAGAGCGCATATTGGGTGTTGGGGATGGAGGCGGGCGAAATGGGCGCGTCGCACGTCATTTTGGGTAGTATATAATTATGAATAATGAGCCTGAAGAGCGTGTTCAAGCAAGGATGGATATCCAGTCGCCGTCAAGGGCTAAGTCAACCAATCAAATCTTGGTTTTACCGGTGTCAATTCGCGGGATCCGAGTCGAGCAGTTATACCCCGTGACAACGTGCAAGTGTTGTCGCGAAGTAAATCCGTGGGCGTGTAAGCAGGAAGCGTCTAGACGAGAAAGTCGAGATGCGACTTGATAACACGAGCGATGAGACCGGAAGACGAAGCGGAGACGGCGACTGGAAGAAGGTAGGTTTTTTCAAAAGGCATTGCGGCAAGGCTTCAAATCTCGAAAATGAGGTAGGAAGCAATTGGTGGCCTAGAACAAGGCTACCATCGGAGCGTGCGGGCGAGCGGCAGGATGAGATCGGAGGTGAGGTTCGGATTCGGGTTGTCGAAATCTAGGTTGAGGATCAAGCCGACACTGAACTGATATGCAGGTACCAAGCGGGTGAGGAGTGTGGCTGAAAGTAGATGAGGTGACCGACCCGAAGAGGTGATGAAAGGGTTTATTAGGTAGATCGAAGAGGGTGAGTCTTCTTTAACGTGGCCTAAGGGGCGAGGCGTGAGGCGTCGAGGTGGTGAGTGACAGCCTGGCGTAGTGGGTTGTGACTCTTTTGCACGGTGGCGAACCCGAAAGAAGACCGCGGGGGGCGTCTGGCGAGTGGCTGCCCACTGGCGATCTCGGAGGGAGCGTGAGAGCGTGTGCGTGGCGGGAGCCTGTGCCTGGATTGGGGCAAGGATGACTAACAGCGTGTTCGTCACAGCGGGTGTGGCGAAGGAGCTGATAGCGGGTGGGAGCCTGGAGAGAGTGTGTGCGTGCGTGCGTGCAGGGGGAAACGCTGAGAGAATGTGTAATAGGAAATAAAAATAGAGCAAACACACAGAGAAAAGGGCAGAAGGGATTGAATCAGACGGCAAGGAGATGGTGACAGTGGTTCGTGATGATGATGGATGATAGGAGATGAGTGAGATGGACAATGGGTGACGGGCAGGTGAGTAACACGGAACGAGACAGCGAGTCCGGAGACTGACAGAGTCACTCCAGTGGCAGACAGGACACTTCTCGATCAAGTCACCTCACCAAGGAAAAGTCAGTCCAGGCGGGATGACTGGCGCTGGGCTGCTGGCGGCAATGGGCGAGGGCCGGGGGAGGCAAGGTTGGACCCTCGAAGGAAAAGCAACCTTTCAGGCTTGGGCTCGGCTTGGCTTGGCTGGGCTGGGCTGGGCTGGACCTGGGCAGTGCTGGCACTCGTGGACGGTGGACCGAAGGCCGTCGAACTGTGACTCTTCTCGAACCGTCGGGCGGGACGGTCTTGGGCGGCAAAGAGAGTGACTGTGTGAACAGAGGGGCTCACACAGGGAAAAGGTCGCAGGGTGCAAGTGAATGCCGCTGCGGTCTGACTGAGGCGAGAGGCGAGAGAGCTTCGGGGGGAGGAATGGAGAGGAGAGGACCAAAAATAAAATCAACAACAAAGATGAAGACAGACGCCGTGGAGAGTGGAGAGATACACGATCCAGAGCAGACTTCAGAGAGTCGCTGGGGACGGATTTAGAGGGCGAAATCGAACATGACGGCGACGATGCTGTTCGATGGGGGGAAGGGGAAAAGGGCGGAAGCTGGCAGCGGGCGGGCTATGGCATAGTTTTGAATGCCTGCGAGAGCGACAGCGTGAGTAGAGGTGCCAGGAGGAACGACGAGTTGACAGGCGGTACCTACGGCGCGCTGCAAAAGATACAATGCAGCCGTGAATCTTGGATTTGCTGGCACTGTCTAGCTGAGCCCTTGTCAGCGCGCCAGCCAGTCGATGCGCCGCTCTCCGATGCGCTGGCGCCGTCCACTGGGCAGGCCGCTGGCGGTCCCCGCAAATACCTTGCAGCACAGTGCCCAAGTCGCGCATTCAATACATGCCCAACGGACCTTGC
>JAADYS010001356.1:0-10273 GCA_012931995.1 Fusarium albosuccineum
CTAGGTTGGCTCGCCCGGGCTCGCCCCGCATGAGTCAACGGGTAGTTCCATTGCGATAATCCTCAACCGTGCGGGTGATCTGCGGGGCAGCCAAACCATGGTCAGAACAGGGCTCAAGACATATCCTCATGCCATAGGGAGTCTCAAGTTGTGATTATTTGGGAAGAATCAAGACCATAGATTACCCAGTTAAAGATCTATATTCTATTAGTAATAGGTCTTGAGCTAGAATTGAGGTAAATTTCGAACCATGGTGCATTTACCTATCCCGAGTTTTTTGTCTACCGGAAGACTACAAAGGACTTTCTTTGAGAAGAGAGAGCACTGTCTCGTGTTGAGACTATGTTTGGAATGCTGCTGTAACTGAGATGCGATCAGTATGTCAGACATCGTATGCTTATGCGCCATGCCCATGGCTGTCAGCAGCTCGCTAGAGTCTGACGGACCCCAAGGTCTCGACCACCATCAATCGGAGCACGATTGATAGCCAGTATCCTGTGGCAAGAGAAGCTCGCTGCGAAGGATCTTGTCCCCGCGCCATCCTCTCACCCCGTCCGTGGCTTTGATTATGCGCTGGCAGGATTTGGCCCAAACGTTTCGACACAGCCCCGATACCAACTTGCATTGTCATCCAGTGACTCCGCAACCCGCGCCGTAGATCCTGACAAAGAGCCTGTTTCAAGATGGTGGTGCGACCAGGGTCCGCGCTTAGCACAAACGTCATAATAATATTTCGGGCCCCAGTCAGCGTCGTGGAACCCTTGACCCTTTCTGCATTTTGGCGATGCCTTCAGTCTTTTCCTCGTCGTTTGCAGTCATTCATTCATCCACTCCCTTGGTAAACCTCTCATCATGGCCCTCATCGAGCCGGCCGACTGCACAAGAAATGCGACCGAACCCGCATCCAGCGACGCGGGCGTCGCAGGCGCTGGTGTAAGTGTCGTACTGCAAATCGCAGAGATTGGGCCCCCGTCGCTGACAGGTGTCGACAGATCTTGCTGTCATTCATGATCACGGCCTGCCTGGCCATCATCCTATCGAGCAGTATCATTTTTGGCGAATTTCGTGGCAGAGACTCTATCATCCGACGGAAGCTGCTCAACGGCTACAGCGACTCTCAAATCATGCAGGGAATCGGAATCCAGAGTGTCGGGCTCGCCAAGATGAACACTCTTGTACCGTATCACTTCTTTCTCATCTGGATGCTGTCCCTCTTATCCATGGCGACACACAACGCAACGCTGCTGGCTCTCAAGCAGGATTACCGCCGCGACTGGGTGATTCGATGGATGCGACAGTTCCTCATGTTCGTCAACTTGGCGCTGTCGTGTGTCTCTGGTGTCTTTGTTCTCGAGGGCGTTTCGAAAGGGCTGGACGACAAGACGCTGCCGATTGCTTGCGTATGGGAGGTTGATGGCAACGGGGCTGCATCGAATGCCGGACTGTCGTACGTGGGCACCATCGTTGTCATCGCCGGCAACTGCATCATCTTTGGGCTGGCTACCTGGTACCTCCACAGCAAGAACCAAAGGTTCTACAAGGTCATCCAGGTCGGCGGGCTGGTGCTCATGACGGCCATCGCCATCGGTGCCGCGATCCGAATCATTCTGCTGTCTCAGGCTTTCGGCAATCCCTCGGTCGAGCTCAAGGACAATGGCGAGACTACCTGGAGTTTTGGTCAGCTCCTCTCCATGCTGCTCCTTATCCTCCCCTTGGTAAACGTCATTGAGATCTACCGAGGTGAGATCCAGGTCGCTTCACCTGTCCGGGACGAGCGAACAAAAGTGTATGACGGCGAGCTCCAGTCAAATCCGCAAGGAGGATCGCGAACGAACCTTTTCCAGAAGTAACGCGTGACGATGGATTATTTCGAGAAATAACCAGAGATTGAATCAACCCGGGATCATAATGATGGATTTTGATATCAGCGCAGGGAATGTCATCAGCTTGAAGTGGTCTGGTCTGCCTGATTTGTGTGGGAGATACCCTATTTCTCTTTTTTCCTGTCCTTAATGAGCATATTTAGAACCCCACGAGTCATCCTCAAAATTGGAAAGAGCACTTTGCGCCGGCCGCGACTGCCTGCCTCTGTATCTACACACCTACCCTGGGTAGTAGGTAGCAACTGTTTTGACTCTCACCTCCGCATATCCTCCTCTGACACCTCTAACTTTGTCTCTTCAACCTCGTATTCTTTTTGGAAGTATCCGATACTGTCCACCGTCGCTTACTGGTAACTCTTGGAACCTCTCATATCCAGCCGTTCACCATAAGTTCATACTCAACATGAATTGGTGGGCCGTCAGAGCCAGGCCCAGCCGGGTCCTGTGGACTGTTTTTAGCCTGTGCATTCTTTTATACGTGTTTGCATTCTACGCAAAGTTGCAAAATGCCATATTGACGGCGGTTATTTCGGGCTCCTCAGGCCATCAACCGTACGCCAATGCCCCTAACTTCTCACCATCATTCTGACAAAGGACCCCTTAAACAGCTCCGAGACACATCAAGCCCCATCCAATGATACCAGCTTCAAGGCCATTGCCCTGAAGCATGGTCTTGGGAAGGTCATCGCCCACAAGTATCAAGACATGTACGAAAAGCATCTCCGGCCGCTGCAGGGCAAACCTATCAAGATGCTTGAGATTGGGCTTGGGTGCAACATGGTGAGACCATCTCCTTAGCATCCAGCCTTAACCCTTGGTCTGATCATAGTCTAGGCTTCTGGACCTGGTGCCTCTTACCACGCATGGCTTGAGTTCCTCCCGGGTGTTGACATGTACTCTATCGACATCAATGAAGATTGCGCCCAGGGGTTCAAAAAGATGACCCCTAAGGCTCGAATTGCCATTGGAGATCAGGCAGACCCCAGCTTCCTCGCCCAATTCTCCAAAGAGTCTACCGGAGACGGCCTATTTGACGTCATCATCGACAACGGCGGTCACTTCATGGAGGAGCAGATTACATCCCTTGAACATTTGTGGAAGATTGTGAAGCCAGGCGGGCTGTACGTGGTCGAGGATCTCCGGACCAGCTACTCAGAGGAGTACTTCGGCGATCCATCGGGGAGGGATACAAGGAAGCACACGACAACCAAGTACGTGTATGCCGTCCTTGACGACTTGATGGCTGGATGGACGAAGAAACCAGTCAGTCGTGTGGTGGCTTCTATCGATTGCATGCCAGAGATATGCATTTTGAGCAAGAAGGGAGAATAGCCTCTGGATTTACAGATTATGACCTTCCTCTTATGATCTTTCCCAGTATGGACGCGAATAATTCCTACATCAATTATCCAAACAGTCAGGTTGTTGTTTAGGGATACATCACAGCGAGCGATCCTGCAAATTGGTCATAAACGTGGTTTTTGTTATTTGTCCTAGGTATCGTATTATCATTTCGCTTGTCTATTGAACAACGCATTTGACAGGGAGTCCACAAGGCCCCTCCTTGGGCTCCTTCTGCTCCTTGGGTCCATCAGTCTCCTTCTTAAGCGTCCCCTTGTTAGCCTCGGCGGGCTTCGTGCCGCCACCGCTCACGGGTGCGGGTGCAGCTTCAGCAGCCTTGGCCTGGCTGCTGCCATGCAGTCAACCGGTGTACTTGGCGACGGTCTGGTAGAAGTGCTCTCCCTGGATCTGGGCGAGCTCGAGCTCCTTGGCAGAGGGCTGGCGGGAGCCATCACCACCGGCAAAGGTGCCGGCACCCCAGGCGCTGCCGCCGCGGACCTCGGACAGGTCAGTGAGGATGCCGAAAGCCTTGGCGTAGCCGAAGGGGACGTAGATGATGCCGTGGTGGGTGAGGGTGGAGATGGCGTTCTGAGCAGTAGTCTCCTGGCCGCCGCCCATGGAGGCGGTAGAGACGAAGATGCCGGCCATCTTGCCCCAGAAGCCGCCGGAAGCCCACTGCTTGCCGGTCATGTCCCAGAAGGCCTTCCACTGGGCGGGGAAGTTGCCGTAACGGGTGGGGATACCGAGGAGGAAGGCATCGTAGGACTCGAGGGTGGTAGGGTCCGAGAGGATGGGGACGTCGGTGGCCTTGGGGGGAGCGTGCATCTTGCCGAGGACCTCCTCGGAGAGGGTCTCGGGGATCTGGAAGAGGTCGACGGTGCCACCGGCCTTTTCGATACCGGCCTTCTCAGCCTCGGCCAGCTGCTTGATGTGGCCGTACATGGAGTACTAGAGGAGATATGTTAGTGAGTTGCTGTGAGAGAGCGGTAGCGAAGCATTGCAGGTGAGAGACGATTGTCAGCAACTTGACATTGGGGCCAGACACTATAGAACTGGGGACCGTTGACAAGCAGTGATGTCTCGCTGACAATGGTGATTGGGAAGCTCATGGTGATGATGCTGATGGCGGGGTTCACCAGCGCAGATGGAGGGGGGTTGGAGGGGTAAACCACATACGTAGACGATAGCGATCTTGGGAGCCATTGTGACTGATTTTTTGGTAGGACAAGAGTGAGAAAGTAGATGTCTGTAGAGAAGATGAGAGGGGACTGATAACGAAAGACCAAAACAAGACGGGGCCGCGTCTCGTCTTATAGCTGCGAGCTTTCTCTCTCAAGGTGGGCAAGGTCTGTCTCTCGAGAAGCTTCAGGTCCCCACAGCGGTAGTGTACCTGTGTTAGGGGCGGGGGGCCCACCCGGAAAGATACGTACTCGTGGTGCAAATGAGCAGAATGAGGCCGAGCATCATGATATCATTGGTTGCATCGCCGTCCCCGGTTCGGAAGTTCCATCGCGTGGATGTACATGATGCTGTATGAAGACATGGATGCAGAAAGGCGACGGGACACGGAGAGCTCCCTCAACAGAGCAAGCAACTCGGTGACACGGCACGGCACACACACACTAGACTGGATGCTGATAACATCGGCGGGGAGCCCGAGCTGAACTGTAAATTGGTTGCTGTTTACCAATTGCTTCATCCTATCAGTCTCTAAAGGCAGTTGTCGTCCTCCGGAACAATCGACGGACTGAGACTAGCCCATCAAACCCAACCTCGAGCAACAATGTCACGAAGCTACGCCGAGCTCTGATCATCGATCCCCCCTCCCCTCCTCTCGTGCTGAGTCAAGGCTGATGCGAGCACGACTGCTTGGTCAAGCTTAGCAGATGCCAATGTAATCCACCGCGGCCAACGGCCCATTACACGAGCCTGACAAAACAACTATTATGGGTCCGCAAGCTCTCGACCGGCTGTAGTGCGGGGAGGGTGCCATGAAGAAGGCCCCATCGAGCGCGCGGTTAAATCGTCAGGGCTTAGCAAGCTTTAGCTAAGCCAGCCAAAACTGTCTCTTGTTGTTGAGCAACAGATGAGACATGGCTGTGAGACACAAGATGGAGTCTGCGGCTGTTGTTGTTTACCGCCTCCCGCCGTGGTACTCGACTGTCTCCCGCTGCCGTTGACTGACTTGGCCCCAAAGATTCCCTGGTGTGGTTTGCATTCGCTAGTGATTACTCCCTGCGAGGCTGGGTTGCATGGTGGATGCCATCTCCTCGGATAGGTATCCAATCCATTGGATCCATCTTCTCTGTGCCTCTGATTAATCAACTCATATCCGAATCAAGGCTCATCTTTCTCCTCCCTTCTCTCACCTTCCCCTTGTCCCTTGCCATCTAGGCCAATAACGAAACCTCCCAAACGTATACTCACCGACATCAGCTGTATCGTGCGTGCATGCGAGTTCCGATAGCTCATGTGGATCCAGCAACTTTTTGCGGCTCGGCTCCGCTTCACCACATCACATCGTACAGCCCCTTGTCTCCGGCCAACAGCATCCACCTCGACGGCTGATATGAAACGATTCCTCATGCAAATCTCCTGCCTGTGGCCGTCTTCCATGCCGATATATGAAAAGTCTGCAAAAAAAGAAGAGATTCTTTCAGAGAGGTCCCTCACCATCATCAAGTCAACAGACGGTCATCAGAGAATCAGCAATGCTCAAGGTTCAGCGTGATTACAATTCTCGCCTTCAACACCCTTGTGACACGGTTGTTGCGGCTGCTATATCCCTTGTCCACCACGAATTGACATGTTTCTATACAGCAAGTTACTTTACCCGCCAAAACACCATTTTGAACTCGTATATAGATACCAGTTCCCACTCAAAACATGATCGGTATGCAAAAAACCATACTGGCTCTGCTTGTAGCAAACCACACCCATACATCAACCCCTCATTAAAGTACCAAGACAGACCAAACTCCATGCTTTCGTTAAATGACTTGTTACATTCCGAGCTCAAAGTCTCTCAAAATCATTGCGCAGAATCAGAAAAGTTGCAAAGGAAAGTTGTTCGTTTCGTTATCGGGGTGATCGTCGGTCGTTGTCTCGTGGATGCGCACTCGATGGTTCGATGACAATCTCAGGGAGTCGTGATATCCTCAGGCTTGGCAGCTGCGGGACGTTGCCGACTCCACGGCTCGGCGAGCTGTTATTGCTGCTGTTGCGCCCGTCTCCGGCGTGCTCAGCCGGCCCCACTTCAGCTTCCTGCTGCCCCGAGCCCAGGTCAAGCTCCGTTGTCGTGACCGTTGTCGTTGTCCGTTGCGTCCGTTGCGATGCAGATCGGCACGGACCCGGGTAGTCAGGCGGGGGTTCATCGAGGGGTGTTGTTGATCGCAAATCATCATTGAGGGGAATGTCTTCGTACTCGGGAGGGGGCATGTTCTCATCGCCAAGGTCTGCTTCCACCAGCTCCGGGCTCGAGCCGGCTCTGTCTGCGTGAAGGCTCGGCGTGGCTGACCGGGATCCTCCATGCGAACGCGCAGGTGCCAAACTTGAAAAGTCATCGTTGTGGCTAGCCGCAGAGCTTGCACTGCGTCCTCGTTGGTGTCCCAGACTCATGCTCGCCGCGTCCGAGAGCAATCCTACTCGTTCGCTTTCGGTGCTGTTGGCACGAATCCTTGTCCCATCGTGATGTGCAATGCCGACATCTGCGTACGATACACTCGATACAGACCTCTGCCGGTTGTCTTTGATCTGGTCCACAGCTTGTCGGAGGTCAGTGATGGTGTTGTCCTCGTTTGCCGCGCGAGTCTCGGCCCGGAGCTGCTCAAGCGTGCGATAATCGTTGCGGGTGCGGGCTTCACGACGCCGTTCTCTCCTCTCCTCCCGCTCCGCCAGCATCTGCCGCCTTGCAAGTCTAATTTGATAGAGCGTCTCCATCTCATCGTTTCGTGATTCCTCCTCTTCCTCTGCTGTTGGCAAGTCGATGATGACGTCGACTCCATCTCGTTCACCCTCTCGTCCTAGAACCTGTTCGTTGTGATTGGCCGATTGCCGATACGCAGGTAATGTGAGAACAGAGCGGACTGATGTGTTCCGGTCGACGGTCGCGCCGGCGGTGGTGTTGTTGCGATTCGTCTGGTTGTTGCGGGATGAGGCGCTATTGCCGGTACGCTGGCTGCTCGTAGAATCGAGCTGATGTGACTGCCTCCCACTCTCGCCACCATCTTCACCTGCTGTCTGTTGGTAGTCGCCCTGGCGTGATCTTCCGGTCAGGCGCCCAAAGAACCCCGGCTTCTTGTTTTCAGTTGGCTTTGATTTCTTTTTCCTCTTGGATAAGATTATCCAGAGTGCTATAACCACGGTAAATGCGATTACGCTCGCGATGATCTTGAATTGGGGCGTGGCTGTTAGCTATATGTAGCTTCCATAGTCCATCTCTCGGCTGCGACTCACAATAAACACAACTGTATTCTTATCTCCTCCACCACCGCCGTCATTGCTGTCGCTGTTGGTGTCATTTCGCTGTCGAGGTTGTAGCTCGTTGAGGGCTTCCCAGCCACGCGGAACTGGAGCGTTCAGATGCATCTCGGGCCGGGCTGCACCATGCAGAGCAAACGGGCGTCGGTTGCAACGACGATAACGGAGAGCGGTAACGGTCAAGTCGGCGCAGACGGGGACGGAGACGGAGACGGAGACGGAGACGACGGGAAGAGGTGTCGATTCAGCGGAGACCGAAGTCGATTAGATGCCTCACTTCACAGGCCGGTACGACGTGGAGTAGGTAGCGGAGCACTGGGTCGGACAAGAAACGCAAAGGACAGGACCAAAGACGTTTTTCGTTTAGGAGGCGACAAGGTGAATTGTTTCGTTAATTGGAGGGAGAGGGAGAGAAGGCGAGGCACGGAGCATAAGATTCTGGCCTTTCTTTTTCTCTGCCACAGCAGGCTCGCCTCTGTGGCCTTCGGACGAGGGCCCTGCTTCCAGGCACAGCCGCCGTGTCGGGCGCTCGTGAGGAGGCGCGAGGTTGGTTGGCTGGCTTGGCCCTGGCTGAGCTGGCTCGGGGATTGACAAGGGTCTTTTTGGTAGTGGCCGGTAGGTCGTGTCTTTTGTACGCGCTCGGTCCCACAGCAGACGATCAAGAAGAACAAGAGGAATTAAGCACAAGATAAGAGTGAGACAGTGAGGAGGAGTACGATGAGAGAAACGTTGCAAGGAACTAATTAGACTCGGGTCAGATAAATTCAAAGCTGGGCGGTCCGGATCGCGCATGTCCACGAGCTCCGCTGTCAGATCAAGGATGGCCCTCCGCCCGCTGTCATTCTCTCGCCCACTCGCTCCGCGAGCAATGGGTGAATGGGCAGGCAGATCTCACTTGTCAGTACAGTACGTACAGTAGCTTTAGGTGCAGTGGTGACATCAGCAAGCGGTTGTGGCCATGCTTACCGTCCAACGTCTGTCAACCGAGTGCGAACAAGGCGTTCTCCGGTGAGACGGAGATGATCAATGATGAGCATCGGAGTGTACCTTGCCTTCTACGACTGCACTGTATCCATCACATGGAACCAAGACAATGCATGTTGTGGCTGGTGTTGACCCCATGTCCTGATCTTGATACCGAGCCATCACTAGGTACGTCCAGCGGTGACACTAACAGCCAGCGTAGCATTCAACCATCGTTGACCTGCAACGCCTTTCCATCTGCCCAGCAAACAAGCATCAACGGGGTCCCCGGCTCGTGTCCGGCCCCCCATTACGCAATCACCCAGATCCACGGGCCCAATCCCCAAGCACAGTAGCGCCCACGGTATCCGGGGGCCCGAATAAGCCGTAGGTTGAATCAAGAAGGCGTGTGACGTTGATCTTTTTGATAAGGAAAAAGATATCTCTAGATTTAGGTAACCCTTTCAAGGTGAGAGTGAGAATTGCAACCTCAGCGCAAGGCTTCTCTGGTAGAAACCATTTCCCAGGAACATCAACGGTTTCCAGGTCCCTCACAACTTAGCGACGATTATCCCTGGAGTTTTGTGCGTGGCTGGCGGCTTAGCGCCCCTCTTAGTGGCTTTAGCTTGAGCTCAGCCTCCCCGCATCCTCTTACACTGGGATCATCTACAGATAATCTCCATTCTCCCCTCTCCAGATACGCATACGCACAGGAGAGAATGCTTCGATTGCGGATTCCACATGCCTCTGATGTCACGTTGTGTCTTCTAGTCGGGGCCCTAACTTCACTAGGTAGGCAGATATGATGAGTTGCTTTGCAGCACTCGAAACCCGTACATGCAATGTGCTTTTTGGAATCCTGGGTGTGTTGGCAGAAGAAAATATGCATCTCTTCGGTCTCACCGTGCGCTCGCCCAACAGCCCTGAACAATGGCTTCTCTTGTTGACGTTCTTGGGCATATTGTTAGTGGTGGTGGTGCCGAAAAGTTCCACTGTTAAAATGCTGCCTGTCTCAGCCCTCAAGCATAATCCCAGCCCACAACCTCTTAAGCATCACCCTATACCGTTGCTTTCCAGCTGCGCCACGAGCTGGCATGATGTTTCTCGTGGCTTTGGACATAGGTACTGGATTCCATTGGATACTGTCCGCTCCGGCAGGCTCAACTGTGCATTGACAATCGATCCGATCACGCACCACAGAGAACACAACCCGAACTCACTGATGACCAACTGTCAAGTTGTAACGTAAAGCATTAAGAATATGCGAGTATGTACGCCAGGGTGGTTACAGCACCCCCGAATTCATACACCTAAACTCCGACCCCTGCCAACCTTATCAAGCTAGGTAATTTATCCAAACTTCTTCTCAAACTTCTTCAGCATGCCCGTCACACCACGCTCAAGGCGCCCTGCGTTCTCTTCGAGCTTTCCCCGAGGCTCTGTTGTCTTGGGTGCATATGAATAAATCTCTGAATTGTTCACCTCCGTCTGGGTCGGACGGTATACCTGCTGGTGCACACTGTAGTCTTGGCCCGCTTGAGGGGTCGGCGCCTGCTGTTGAGTGTAATTGTATTGCGCGAAACCACCTGGAGGTGGAGCAAGGCCTG